>ML780581.1:1748706-1763384 GCA_009831015.1 Picea engelmannii
CACAATAAACCGGTTATAGTGCTCAAAATCTCGCTCCTCCTCGTCTTTGGCTGATGGCAAACTCACCCTTTTCTCCTTTGCTCTCCAAACCCCACACTTCACTTGCAAAATGACAAAAAAAAGGTGAAAATCAGGCTTTATTTCCGGCCTGTCCGCGCCCAAAAGATATTTTCGATTGTAGCGCGATATTATCGCGCCATCTACGATAATATCGCGCTATTTTCAAAATCTCCAAAATAGCGCGCTATTTTCCCTGATATTATCGCCGAGGTTGATTTTGCCGATAATATCGTAAATAGCGCGATATTATCGCGATGTTGGTAACAGAACTTAAGAGTAATAATAATAGATCGACATGAAGAAGATCACTGTTCGTTATATCTAAAAATTATAAATTTTAACGATAAACAATCCTCTTTGAATGAAAAGCCAATTCTTGAGATATTCATGACAATCTAAATATTTGGAAACATGGATATGGAGTGAATAGATATCAGAACAATTTTTTTCACAATTTTTTAGGAAATCTAATTGCGGAAGTTTGGATGCTTATGGTGAATAATGTTTATGATGGCTATTAGTGTAATTGTCACTTTTGTATTCAAGATTGTTGGGTGTTCATATCTTAACTTTGAAAATTCAATAAATATAATCTTTGTATTCCTCATAACATACTTGGATTTCTCATTACATACTTGGACTTGTAGATAGAGTTTTTGGACCGGCAACAACTACTCGAGGGGTCTATGATGTAGCTGCTCGCCACGTTGTCAGAGGGGCCATGGAAGGTGTCAATGGTAAGTTAGATTTTAGAATCTATTATTGAAATGTTTTTTCTAATCTTTTGCACCTATTTTTGTTTAAGGGAATAAAGCTTCTTGGGAAATTTTGCATGAAATCTCACAATTCTTTCTCCATGTGCACAAATTAAGAAATGTTGACTTTGGAATATATTTTAGCTCTTTTACCGATATCTGGAGTTTCCTATGCACACGTTTTGTGATGTTAGAAAACCTTAGGATTCTTAATGCAACTTATTGCATGTTAAGCTCATTCTTCTTTGTGTTACTAACATTGAAGATAAATTGATCTTGCAGGGACTGTGTTTGCATATGGTGTTACTAGTAGTGGCAAAACACACACCATGCATGTGAGCTTTCCATCTTCTTTGGTTTCTCCTTTTAATTCCAAATTTGTTTAGTTTCCTCTTCTTTTGATTCCTCTCATTTTGCTTTTGTGATACCTACTCAATAGAAAAGTCCTAAGTACACAACGTTTTCCAATATATTAAGGAGTTTCATAGTGGTTCGTATTACTCTTAGATTCATAGCCCAATGGGTTAGATTTAGTGGTTGAGTAATTTGAGTTTCATGTAGGAGGTCTCGGGGTCGATTCCTTGGATTCATTGCCTCTGTTGCATGCCTCACTTAATGTCCCTATTGAGTCAGGCACTGTAATCAACCCCAATAGGTTTACATGTGGGGAAGTGCCCAGAGGTTTCTTTGCAAGGTTTTCCTTGGAAAAAAGACTCAAATTCATAATAACAAGCACTAGTACCCTTTTAGAATACTTATATATAAAATTCACAGTTTTTTTACTTTTCCTTAAAACTAAAATTGGATTTATATGTACATATTAGAGTGTTATCAAGATGGAATATTTTTTAGAAGGACTTGTAATTTAATTACAATTAAGTGTTTTTTAGCATAGTAGAAAAATAACTTATTCAATGATAATGGTTTTCTACAATAGATGGTTCAATATTTCATTGCTACAAAGAGAGTAGTTGAAAGTTTATTCAATGCATGATTTGAGGACAAAGGTATACATGATTATGTAAATTCAATTTGTCCTCAAATTGTACCATATGAATATGTAAATTCCCTTTTCCTCAACTTTTACTCGCGATCAATACTCAAAAGCACATTGTTATCCATATTTGAGTTACCTGGTTTGTTCGTGTTCACAAACAATGACAATGAAATTTGGAAAAGAATTAGAAGCAAAAAAATTGATTCAATTTGGCATTAAGTTCGATAAAAATAAGAGAAGATAAGATAATTTTATTGATGTCCACAAATGATCAGCAAAGTACTTAATGGGACTAGGAAGTACAATTGGTGATAATAAACTATAGTAGTGCAAAAGGATACTCCGAAAGGATCAAAGAGAGAGAGAGAGAGAGCCACTATATATCATTAGGAAGAGAGGAAAAAGTAGAGAATGGGGAAGAAGTATCTGGTGTTGCATCAATCACTAGGAAGGCATCGATACATTGCCTATTGATGTCGCTAGGGGAGTGTCTAGGGCTGAGAAGGCCTAGTTGGGTGACCCTGGGAGAAGCTAAAAAACAAGTAGTAGAGACTCTCCTAATACTTGAGGTCGATGCGAAGAATCTAGTAATATGAATTTGAGTGTTTGGATTGAACCGTCTAGCAGGCCCACACTAAGAAGAGATACTCCTTTGTGTTCTTGTGTAGATGAGTATTCTGGTCCCCTAATATGAGGATGTGTTAACAGTGAGATTTGCTACTTTTATAAATCTTGGTGTTAAGGACTTAGCAGATGCAAGAGATCTTTTTAGTTACCAGGGTTTGAGAGTAGGCAAAGTTCCATTTTTAGACATCTTCAATATTGCATTGTTGACATCACATCTAGTTCAGTTCACACATCAGGTATTTGAAGGATATGTTGACCAGGTTATGCAGAGTGTTGGGAATGGTGGAGCTTACCACTTGTTGATGGTTTTGTGTTTGAGTCTTCATCGTTATCTTCAGCAATATGAGGTGCCATGCTTCAATTTGTATCTGTGATTGTTCGAGGAATGTTTGTCACTGATTTTCATGGTGGTTTTTCCGTGCAGACAGCTTTTCTTCACGTGATCTCTTTCCAGCATGTTGGGGTCTGAGTTTGGTATATCTTTCACCCTATACCAGCACTTCTGCGAAGAGATTATGTCACAAACATTATGAGGTCTCATTTTGTTAAACTAAAATATGGAGAATATATGAAGAGACAAAAGAGACGGAAATGAGATATTGTATCATATCATTGTACTTAGAAATGACATAAAAGGGTGTTGTATATATATCAAGCACGTTCCATTATTCTTGTTAGGAACTGCTCACCTAATATCATTAATATAACATTAGCTTAAATGTCATTTATGTTTTTTTTTTTAAAGAAACTGAAATTGTAATATATATAAAAAAGAAGTGCTATGCCGAAGCTAGCAGCCAGTACAATCCCTGAATTTTTGGCTTTTCTCAAAATGGAACATATTTCAAAGGTAACACCTACAGAAAAGATAGTGCTTCCCAACGGAGGATTACAAGAATTTACCACTTCTGGTTTGCAAGAATAGATTCTTACAAATTGATTACAAAGTATAATGCAAAAACAACACATAATAAACTACAATGCAGAAAGTGCCCCTAACGAAGCAGAAAATCAGTGATGGATTGCTGGAAGTTACTTGATTCTGCTTCTTTCACTCGATGGTCTTTATTTGACTTGCTGCGTCTAGTTAATGGAGGGGAATAGCGCGAATCCTTTTTTAGGACATCTGCAAAGGAAGGAGAATTAGAAATTCCCTCACCCTCCTTACCATTACCGACCTCCTCCCCAATAGGAGGCTGGGGAGTTGTCGAGACCCTGAATGCAGTCCCATCCATGATGGGTGATGCCGTGGCTTTTGGTGCTGAATTCAAAATCTTCGCTGATGTAGATGCACAAACCCTAAAGGTGGGTGTGTTTCCCATATTTGAAACCCAATTTACCGACTTCTTCTAAACGAGCTTGGGATTGCGCTCTAAGCTGATCCATTGAGACTGATCCTCAATTGAGTCTTGTAATTACTCTTCCCGAGATTCCAGAACTTCAATCCTGTTATTGGAGCTTGAATTTTCAGGATTCTTTTGTTCTTTTGTAGATGGCTCTGCTTTTTTCTTTGGGTAGTTTTTTTGAGTATCATCATCATCCTCAACCGAGTCCTCTTTTTCTTCCTCTTGGGGTTCCAAAGCTTCATATCTATTTTTGGAGGAATATGGTTTACCCTAAGGCCAATGATCAGGATAAGACCCTTTGGGTTGTTGTTTCTTATGCTTTCTGGAAATCTGTTTGAAACCTTGATCGTCAATATTGAGTGATGGTTGAGATTTCTGTGCTTTGGGGCAACTTTTGACAAAGTGCCCATAATCATGGCAAAAGTTGCATTTGAAAGGAACCTGTTCATAATCCAGGGCCTGGAGATGGCTCCAACCCTCCAGGTTGAGCTGAATCGCCTCTGGCAGTCCCTTTGTAAAGTCCATGTCCACACATAGTCTGGTGCATGTGAAAAGATTGCCCTTAGGCGCAGGATAGGTAATATAATGGCCTAGTTTGTTTCCAATGGATTTGAAAAAATCTTCACCCCAAAAAAGGAGGGGAGGCGTGGAAGTCTAATCCATATGGGTGGTATAGAGATCTCCATATTTGGGTTAAATGCGAGGGTCCAGTGGGAAATAAACAATCCCCTGGAACCTGTTGCCGCCTTTATACACACATCGGGTAACGTGGAAGAAATCTTCAATCCACTGGGTGTGTCTTTGGGGGAAAGTCTCGAGTCAAGGTGCTGTCACTTGATCCTTGATTCCTCCGTCTAGGCCAACTCCTAGCAAAGCCAAGGGAGGTAGTCCCTAAAGAAAATAATCTAAGGCTTGAACTAATCTAAGTACAAGAAATAAGGTCTAGGAGTTTATTGCAACAAAGACAATATAACAATAAGCAAATCTACACTAGCAGCATATATCATTCATTCATTCACTACAAAATCTTATAGAGAAGATATTCAATCAAAGAGATACTTGCATAAAATATACTCAAAAGGATACATAATCCAGATACTTGCAAGTAAATAACCATAAGCAAATAAGATACTTCAAGATAAAATGGAAAAACTTTGAAGCAAATAGAAGTACTTGAAGTAAATGGCTTAAACGTAGATAATGAGACCAGTGCCAAATATTGAGATATGTGTAATGCTGCTGAAAATGTAGATTGCCTTGTGAAAATGTCCTTGAGAATTTTAGAGTTGATTAATGAGATTAATTATTGCTTGCGTGAAAATGTATTGCAAGAAAGCAAAACTAATCTAGGACGTGGCCTCTAGAGAGACTATCCCTTTAGAGTGGAAATTTGCGGAGAATTTGCAGAAACCCAAATGGTTTCATCAACAAATTCAATAAAGGTGCCGGAGGTCCAACATGGAGGGGAACAAGCCCGAGGTATTCCGTCTGACTTCACACACTCCCTTTATGCAATTTTCCACACCAAGCAATAACTTCTTTTGAGATTGTCCCATTTATTATTACTCCACACTGACCAGCCCCGGTTCTGTATGAACTTACTTCCAGAGATCGAGACTAAGCTCGTAGAGGAAAGGCCAGGAACAATACTAGGGGGAGCTGAGGGGAAATGTTTATTTTGTAGTAAAATAAAAATTGAAATTAAAATGCGAAAAAGTAAATGTTTCCTAATTAAACTAAGTCCACACTGACCAACCTCTTTTCAGAGGAGCCGAGGGGACAGGCTTATTTGCGAGAAATTGAAATGACAAGAAAGTAAATGTTTCACTAATTACTAAGTCTACACTGTCCAACCTCTTTTCAGAGGAGTTGAGGGTCTGGTTTATTTTCCCCCCAAAAAGATAAAATTGCAAAAATGAAATCTGATCTAGCAATTAAAGGTTACTTTCCAAAATTTGAAACTAAGCTTTAAAACCTTCTTTGAAAGATGAGCTAAATGATAGATTGCAAGCTAGATTAAAGAATGAAGCTTTATGATTCAATCTACTGCTTTTTATCACGCAAAGGAAAACCTCTTTAGATCAAACTTTAAAAAATGGAAATTAAGCTTTGCATGCATTCAAGGTAACCAAAGAAAGTATGTTTTAGAAGGTTGAGAAAGAGAGAGAGAAAGCCTTTCTTCAAGATTTGAATCTTGGGCTATGGGATCCTCCGGTGAAAGGACGAGGGACTCATTTTCAAAAGATCTTGAAGTTTGTGGGAGATTGCACTCAAATCAACCACCACTTCAAGTATGAGGACCTGCAATCTTGATAAACCTACATACAACTTGTTAAATATCAATGTTTCCTACAAATGAGGTCTAAATAGCATGCAATTAAGCAAAATTAACATGCAAATTGTTAACCACATATGTAAAATAACAAAAGATCTTAATATCCAAGCTAGTTAAGAAGATCTTTCCTATTGGGTGATAGCACCCCTATTAAGGCCAATCTACAAATTGAAATGTACATAAACAAGATATAATTACCTCACAACTTTAAACCATGAACATCAACATCCACACAATGCTACCATCCACCATGTGACTTCCAAAGTCTTCTTTATTCAAACTTGAAAGAATGTTACAATAATACAATACAATAGCATAAGTTCTTTCCCCAAGCTCTGACTAGCTAAATGAGGAGGGGTCAACCTTGCTTTATAGTGAAGAGGGTGTGAATCTCAAGGTAAGGTGCATTGCCAAGTGGAGAGGGCACACTTGAGCTTGAGGGCGAGTGGTAAATGAGAGAGGGATTGAGGTTGACACATCTCAAGTGATGAAAGTTGTGGGAATGCCACCTCTCACAAGTAGGTAGAAGAAAGGGCGAGTCAATCCTTGGGATTGATGTCGCCACTTGAGAGTGCGCCACCTCAAGGGAGAGGTGCGCCCTCTTTCTTTGGGATCTCCATCAACCAACACTTCACACTAGCACATGGCTCTTACTCTTAGTTAAGTCGCCTTTCACTCCAAGAGGTTTTCCCACCTCTCTCTAAGATTCAAGACACAAGGAAAACATGTTTGAGACATGTTTCCTAAATAATAGGTTTACTGATTTTATTTGACTTTTTGCCCTTTATTTGTCTTTTTGTGAGAGAAACTGATTTTGAGTGATTAAAATCACTTATTTTCACTCAAAGTGGATACGTAGGTAAAGTGGGTATTCTTAATCCAAAAACGAATGCCCCCAAGGCATATAATGCCTCCTAGTACCACTTTATTAACTTATCGACCAATTACAATTAAAATATCCCGATTTTGCGGGAAATTTTTTATTTGCATAAAACATTAAAAATCCTAAGGGTGACTTAGCGCAATTCCACGAGACTCTAAAAGGATGATTAGTATGGTAATATACATTAGACACTAGGCTTAGATGACCATGCTAAGGCCTAACCATGAGTTACATACTCCAACTTTGGAGGAATTGAGTGAAAAAACTTGGAAATTATAAGTTGTTGAAGAGCAAAATATAATTAACAAGTAAAAAAAACACTCTAGAGTAATGTACTCATGTCTAAGCCTCAAGAGGCTAAACCTTTTACAATTTCATCATACTAATTCATCTTATTACAATGCCTCGCATGGGTTTGGAAATGCGGTAAAAAAGTAAAAAAAAGTGGTCAATTTGACCGACTGGATTTCTGAACTCTGATTTTGAACATGTGAATGTTCAATCTTTGGCGGCTCAACTGCAAGTCCATCCTAGGGCAACTTGGTGGATAACAAAACCCATGAAGTATGGTCCAGATCTGAAGATCAAATCTCGATATTCAATAGTTTCAAAAATGAAAACAAAAAAACCCTTACCACAATAAAAAGTAGAAGGGACTTGCTCACTCCAATTCTTGGAAACCCATTCCTGAACAATCTTATGGCTGGGCTAGAGGCCTAAAAACTTATTGACTAAACCTTGCTCTGTCAAAATGGTAGAATTTTGTTTTGCCACAGAATGCCCCAAGTTCAGATTGGGGATAAAATCAGTCTTCTTTGTAAACCTGCTCTCGTTAGCGGCCATGGAAAGATGCCAAAAGGAGACCCGACACCAAAAAACACAAGCGACCCAGCAGTCCTGAGTGCAGGAGCAACAACAACGGCTGCCAACACACCTCTCCAAGCGATTTCATATTGAATGTGACAGAGACGATGGCGGTAATGATTTCAGTTTGAACAGTGTTGCAACAAGGACGAGGGCGATGATAAGGGAAAACCCTAGCCGCAGAGGAAAACACCTGGACCTCTTCTTATTCTGCGTAGCTCTTGAGAGAGCTTGAAAGTTTTTTGGTGTGAGCTTAAATGTCATTTATTATGTATGACTTA
Organism: Picea engelmannii; assembly: GCA_009831015.1. Lineage (NCBI taxonomy): Eukaryota > Viridiplantae > Streptophyta > Pinopsida > Pinales > Pinaceae > Picea > Picea engelmannii. The sequence goes on from ML780581.1 coordinate 1,756,855, forward strand.
TTTCTCACTTTAATACATCACATCATTACTCTTAGATATTGTTGCCGTCCTAATACACACTTGCAAACGTGAGCAAAGTCCAGCTCACTTAGTGTGTCCTTCGAGGCATAGTGCCTAGGTTCACAGTCCACACTGTCACCTTGACTGAAACCTCTTCCTTCTAGGCTTACTCCTAGGGAAGCTAAGGGGGGTAGACCCTAGTTACTAGTTGTGATTTAAAGTTTATGTTCTAGGAGTTGGTTTTAATTTGTTAAAGATTTAGGGGAAAACTAACCTATGATGCTAAGGCAACAAATGCAAGATGCACAAGTACTTATGTCAAGCAAACCCTTCCCTAAGTCAACTAAGACTAGTGCCTAAAGGTTGGGCAAGGGGTCAACTAAGTTTAAGGGAGTTTAATTACAAAAGATTACAAGTATTACAAAGTTACAATTACTTCACAACAAAGATACAAATACTTACAATAATGAATGAAAGATATTACAAGAGATACACAAGATACAAATAGACAAGATTAACCAAGTGCCAAAATGTGAGAATTAAAAGATGTTCAAAGTTAAGGTCATTCACATAAGGCCAAGCATGTCCCAATAAGAATTGGATTGCTTTTCAATGGCAACCACTAAAGCACTCAAGACTCAACAAGATGATGCCTCCAAATGGGATGTGCTACCTCTTGTTGAATCACACCACAAAGAGCATAAAGTGAAAGATATAAAATACTGGAAAGATAAATGCTCAACACAACATGAGAGATTCACCACTTAGAAAATTAACCATAGACTTGCATGAAAAATGAAAGATGTATGTGTGCTTGCAATGTAGATTTCTAAACAACCATAAGATATGTCCCGAAAGAAAGTTGCCTAGAAGACTAAATGGTTAAGAGTTGCTTAAAGATTTTATAAATTTTATTTACCCTCTTAACTAAGTGTCAAACCTTACTCCTCCTCCTCCTATTGCCAAATAACTGCCGGATGCTCAAGATAGTAAGGCAACGAGACCCACCCTAGCTTTCACGGTCAGCCCTAAAGTCTGAGTACTTCCCGAAAAGGACACATCCTGTGCGCCATGAGACAGTCCCCTGCGTACACCTTCCGTTGTTTTCCTCAAACTCGTTTTAGATGGTGAAGATGGTGGAATTAGGTGTCCTAGTTGGTCTAATATATTGTTATGACTTAGGACTAAGTCTTAAGATGTGTTGTGAGTGTTTTAGATACGTTTTAGGTGCCCAAAATTAATGAAAACTTGTAATGTCCCCCACCTCTTGATGAAGAGGTTTGGAAGACTTAGTGGTCTAGGTGTCCCCACTAGGCCATAGTCTCACATTGAGGGGAAGGGTCAACCAAACTAAGGTTATATTCTTAAGTTGACTTGACAAAAAGGTGAAAAAAGAATTAAAAGATAACTCAATGAAGAAATAGGAGAGCTGGAGGTTGAGTTAGGGTTAACTCTAGGAGTTAATGTAACTCAACAGGAAAATAGAAGAAAAAGTATAAAGAGAAGGCTAGGGCGCATCTCTTGGGCATTCTGGATTTTGGTAATTGCTTGTTATTGCTTTTGAGCATACAGCTTGAGGGTTTTGTTGTTACAAACCCTTGTGAACAACTCAGTGGTGAAAGATCCACTCACCTTGTTCCAAGCTTGGTCTCGAGGATGAAATACTCCACCCACACAATTCTACATTCATCACAGATCCACCTATCGATTCAGGAGAGCAACAGGGCCGTACTGTTCAGGGATTTCCAGCAGGGGCGCACCATATCTTGAAGAAGAGTTCGATCCAGCCAATTGGGAGAGCCTGGGGGTATTCCCGCACTTGGGTTCTATTTGTAGGTCCTTGACCATCATTTTGGAGGTTTTCTTGAAGAGTTATCACCATCAAATCTTCAGTGACAGATTGCGACGGCCTTGAGGCAAGGAGGACATCTTGTGATTCAGTCTTTCTTAGATCTAGGGAGTTCTACCTAGAATTTGGACCTGGAACTTCTCCTAAGGGGTTATCATAGCCCGATCTATCATCCTAGAGAGTTTCAGGGGTTTTGGAGGTGTCCTTCCTTCAGAACGAATTATTGAGCTATTCAGGGCTTCAAGAGGGCACAGATTGTATTAGGGTTTCAGCCATTGGAGGAGGAGGATTGAGTGTTTGAGCTTCAAACTTCCGGGAGGAGTTTCCCTGGACTCGATCTACATTTTGGTGGAGTTTGGCACGTTTTGGGCATCTCCTTCAGCTGGGCCGAAATATTGGTCCCTTATCATCCAGCAATACGTACCAGCAACCCAGGGGGGTTGGGCGTTCACTTGTTGTTGGCACTTTGGGTCTTCACTTTGTATTCAGCCTTTGGAGGCTTATTTTGTATTGTCGGGAGCATTTTGTAGCAGCTCATATCATTTATCTATTGGAGCCATCTGAGGACTATTCCAGATCTGCTGTATATTGTATCAGGTTCATGCTTTTTCATAATAAAGGTCAGATCTATGCTTGTGTTTTCCATATCTTGAGCATTGTTGTGATCTTGCATGTATTGGGTAGATCTTATATGAACCTTGTCTGAATAACTAAAACAAACCCTAAGGCCGAAACTTCAGTAGCCACCTGCACATCAAATAATCAATAAACACATCGGTGGTAGTTAGTGGTTTCAAGCAAAAAATTGGCTTGGGATCATTACAAAACTGCCCAAAACCGAAACTTAAAATGATTGCTGTGAATGTGTTATAAATTATGAAATTGCAGCATGTAAACACATATGAACTTGTAAATAGAAGCTTAAAATAGAGAACATTCACACCATCATTTGATAACCCATAACATGTGTTAAATATATGAAAAAGATGCTATGGGGAAGGCAAGAACAACTTGCCAATAACTACAACAAAATGTAAGATTATCACTTCTTAGCTATGTGTTTATTTCATGAGAGAAACGTGCCAAGTAAAGATAGAAGCTTGCTGAAAGAAAATATGTGTTCAACACCATGTAATTGCCCAAGAGTGCTTGCCAACTTAAGTGAAAATGAAAGCTTGAAACGAAGAAACTTGCTAAATGAAAAATTACTTTAAGACATCATTATCCAACCACATATGTATGTTGCATTTAGAGATGTACCATGGAAAGATGTGAGAGACTTAAAGCAAGTAAATGAGTTATGCTTCAAAGGCTTAAGCTAAGATCTAGTGAGTAAATGATGTCTACCTCTAGAAAATTTTAGATCACATAACCATTGGCAAACAACCATCACATCACTAATATAGCCATACAATATTGGGGGGTTTCTCTCCCAAGGTGTAGGCAACTTATTAAGAAATACTTTGAAAAAGAACAAGCAAACCACTCACAATGGCACAAGGTGGAGGCAAGCCTACCAATGTTGTGCCAAAGAGGGTTGTAAATGAAAACTAATCAACTATTATTAGAACAAACTAGCCACACAACCTTGTCCTAATGACAAGTGGGGCAAGGAATAAAGAATACTAAAAAATTTATGTCCTAGCCCAATGATTTTGGGGGGTTGGTTGAGCCAATCACTCTCCCAAGGTGTAGGCACTAACTAATTACTGAAAATAAATTACAAAGGCTGAAATACAACAATAGAATGCAAGCCTCAAGGGAACTTTCCGGGGGCTTGCTACAATACTAGAAATGAGTGAGAGGAAAGAGAGATTTGTTACCCACTCAAAGGTTGATCTTTGGATGTGTTGTGTGGATGAATTTCAATAGCATATCCCCTTGTTTCTGGTAAGAACCTGCAAAAACTAGCAAGCAAATGCTTGCTGGAAATGCTGCACAACACAACAAAGTTAAGAAAAATTTCTGTTTTTTACGCAGAATTTTCACATAAAAATCCCCAAATGAAAGTAAAATTATTTGACCTATCTAAGATGGTTATTAAATTGAAATATAAATGAAATGAGTGCAGAAATATAGGACTAAGTAAAGCTAGAAGTTTAAGAAGGCCTTGAGGGAAGACTCCTTCTTGAGGCTTTCCCAACAAATCCTTGAAGTAAACCTGCAAAACTCCAGACAAATTGTGAAGCATGGAAGTAGATAATATGTGTAGATAAACTAACAATCTGAAATAATTCAAACAACTAGCTATCCAACATAAATAAATCAGCAAGAATACTCTTTGCTAATCTACCCAAATAAACTACTTTACTCAAGATCTACTCAACACTACACAATAAACTCAAAAATCACAATATCTCCTCATATGATAGAATGCAACCAGAATACTCTTGGTGATTCAAAATCCTCCAAAGCTTTATGAATCCAATGTGAGACTGTTGCAGCAACAAGTTGCTTCAAGACTCTCAAGAGCAAAATAAGTGAAATGCAAGATGGCAAGAGCAAGAGAGTGGGGCGAAATTTCAGTAGAGTAACACTAGCTCAAAGATTGGTGAAGAAATGAGGGGGTGAGGGGCTGTATTTATACCCAAAGAGGCAAAATGACCCCTCTTGGATGTATGCCAAGTGTTGCAACTCAGCCCCATGAGAGAATCCCAAGGAGAGGGGCACACCACTTAGGGTTTTGGTGAGGATAGGTGAGGTGGACATGAGGTGGAGGGTGTGAGACCAAATGTAGGTGAGGTGGTAGGCTAGGAGGGGTGCACTACACATGGGAGGGGCCCACAAATCATTTCATTGGGTTTTCAAAGGTTTATGTGTGAGGGGGGGGCACAATTTCCCCCTAGGGGCGTGAGGAAATGAGTGAGTTAAAGGGTGAGGGGTGTGTAATGGTTAGGAAGTGGGTTGGGTAGGTTAGGAATGACTTCTCTTGCCCTTTTCCATCTTAACATTACCCCATTAACTCAATTTTACAAAAATTACATTTTTGACTTAGCAATAAAAATTGTTGTTTTGACTGACTTTGACTCCAGGTGGACAAACACCTAGCTAAGTTTGTCCGACTGAGCTGAAACTTGGCCCAAGGGTGTAGGGGGTGCCTTTCCATTTCTTTTGAGCACAAATACCCCTATCAAAAACCCAAAGGCTTAGTTTTTACAATAATTGCTCAAAAACAATTAATTAATTAAATAATTAAAATCCCAGCCTTAGGAAAATTAATTAAATTTAATTAATTAAAAAAAACCTATCTAGACTTGATGAAATTCCGCGAAACTTTCTATGATGTCTTGCATGGTCATTTACATCATTCCTAAACAATAGCTACCAGAGGATGAGACCATTAGAACGTCATTCACCACTTTGGAGGAATTATTGCAGGTGTAAGGGAAAAACTCAAGGGAAATGAACCAGGCTGAAAAGCCCAATTGATAACCTGAGGTTAAAAAACCCTCGGTGAAAAGAACTCTCCCAATGAAAACATCCCAAGGTACCTGACCTAACTATGATCCATGCAGACCTATTACATTATTAACCCATGCAGGGGTGCGGAAATTCCGTTTACAAAAAATTGTGCTGGAGGCATGAATTGCCCATTAGAACCAAACTGTCTTCGACAAATTAGCATCTGATGATGCATCTCTTCATGGCACATGGAGTTGACCCCCTAGTTGAATAGGCGGTCAACAGATATATCACATTAGAATATGTAAAGAGACAAAAAAGATGGAAATAGAGACATCGTATCATATCATTGTACTTAGAAATGACATACAAGGGTATTGTATATATATCAAGCAAGTTCCATTGTTCTTGTTAGAAACCACTCATCTAATCTCTTTAATATAACGTTAATTTAAATGTCATTTATTACATATGACTTATTTCTCACTTTATTACACTAAATCATTACTTTTAGAGACATCACATTTATTGTCCTTAGATAAAATAAACATCACAATGTCCACATATTTGTGGTTTAATTGGCTTCTATATTGGAGAAGAGAAGGAGCTTTGTGAAGGTTAATATTGCCAACTTTATTTGGACTTATCACATGCTATTCAAGGCTAAACTTGTGTGCTTGATGAGGAGATTCCATCCCTTCTTTCTCCATGCTATTTTGGGCAGAAATAAGATTGAGATGTGGTTGGCATCATGATGCTTTGTGGTGGCTAATAATAGCATTTTACTTTATGGTATATTCACCTACCTTTGTTCACTTTTAGCGTGTGTTATTTTGAGCCTTCTTAGGTGCTATGGAGGAGGATGTTATCGTGGGTATGAGACCAACTTAAGCGCTGATTTTGAGGAGCTTTGTTTCCTCATAATGAATGCTTTTCTTATGCAGATTTGGCAATCTTGTTTTGAAGGTGGATTGGGTTTATTATTGGATTATTAGTTTGTCATCTTTGAAGGCCTTTTCCATGTTTCTCATATACTATTTTAGACGAAGATTGAGCACCCAACTTAGAGGCTTTGATATTTCTTTTGTGGACATTCAATCATGATTTCTTTAGGTGCTTTCTTTGGAGATCTCTTTCAGGTTTTGATGGAGGACATTGTTGTTGAAATAATGTAACTGCAAAGTGTATTCTTATTATTATCTGATATATTATTCATTGGATCAATCCCCATTGTGGATTGATCATATCGGCTATTGTAATAGGACCAAATCCCCTTTTG
>ML780581.1:1806702-1827928 GCA_009831015.1 Picea engelmannii
TACAAAAATTTAAGTGCTGGTGTATAAAACACCCAGTAGAACCATCTCTGTCTCTGACATAGAATAATCTTCATGATAATGAGTTGACCTCCGTGCTAAACGAGCGGTCAACAAGTAGCATCATCACCCAATTCCACCTTTACATTGAATTTCTTCAATTAGATTTCGAAGCATTGAAGTTGGAGGCCCCTATAAGTTTGTCTTCAGCTTTAACTGATGTGGAGGCCATACTGAGATCTTAAATAGTTTAGAAAAAAATGATGCTGATCTGCAAAACAACCCTAACAATATGGATCTACGCAGGCTCAAGTATGTATCATTGAGCTCTTTTCACGCCCTAAGCTCAGATACCATGTTAGAATTAGGGAAGAAAGCAGAAAAATAATTTCTTTAAAATTTTAGATAGAACAACTAGAGCATAAAAACTAAATCAAACTTAGAACATAAATGAAGTAAGACAATAGATCTGAAAAATGGATCTAAGCTATAAATTTATTCTCGAGTAAACAAGACACCCAGATCTAAACTATAGATAAAAATCTGAGTTAGATCTAAACAATAAATTTGTTTTTGAATGATCTAAACAACCAGATCTGAAACTAGATTTGAACTGTAGATAAAATTCTGAGTTAGATCTGAACAACAAACTTATTCCTGAATGATCTAAACAATCAGATCTGAACTGTAGATAAAATTCTGAGTTAGATCTAAACAACAAACTTATTCACGAATGATCTAAACAATCAGATCTGAACTATATTGTATTTTTGAGTTAGCAAAACAAATAAATCTGAACTGTGCATGTTTAGATTTGAACAATAAGTTTATTTCTTAGCAACAATAAAACAAGGAAACCATAGAAATATGTCTTAGCATGCTAATTGATAGATCAGAACATAAACTATAGATCTAAGTAGGCAATGAAATAAACTGAAGAGTAACTTACCTTTGTGTAAAGGAGAAGAGCATAGCACACCTGAGAGATAATAGGCCATTGAAGTATGCTCAGATAAGTCTATGTGTCATGGATCTGCCTCAAGGGTCAGATCTCTATCAAGAGAAATATAGGACAGTCAAACCACCAAAGGAAACCTCTCACAAAGCACACTAAAACCCCATACAAGAAAAATATGGAAGTGAAACCCCAGTTCCAGTCATACACATGGAAGGAGAAAGGGGATGACAGCCTAGGAAGAAGGTTTAGCAACCCAGCTAGGGTGCCACAGCCTTCAAGGAACTAGATCTGCACTAGAAGGAGGTGACGACAGTCTCCTAGAGGGTTCCGTTGGCTTAAAAGGAGGGCCGGTTGGCAGCAACAATAATCAAGGATGAGGGCGACAACTCCAAGCACTTTGAAACAACAAACAAAAGAAGCCTCAACTCAACAACCATTAGCACAGAAAAACTACCTGGCAGCAGCAGTGAGAAAGGGACCTTCAACACATCAAAAGCACATGGACTTGTCAACAATGAAGGCTGAACAGAACTGATGAAGGAGGGCCGCAACTCAAAGAGAGAGGAGCTCAGAACAGTCCGCCACACTTAGGAGAGAGGAGTGAGTGTGAGTGAATAGTGAAGGGGGAGGGTTCATATTTATACTTTTAGGCTAGGGTTAGGCTAATAAAAAATATAATTAAAATAACATATTTAATTAATATAAATATTAATTAAATATGTTATAATTAAACATTAATTAATATTTTTCATACTAACCCCTAAATCAAAAATACAAACCCCCAATCAAACTCAAGCTCAAAAACCAAGGATGGGGGTTTAGGAGAGGTTTACTTAGTGGCAATACATTGTCTATATACTTCTCAAGGTGACCAATTAACTTTATCATCACTGCATATGCGATACATCCCTCATGTGGTCATGCCCATCTTCAAAATCTCTTCTAGGTCCTGTGGACCATCCTGGAAGAGAGGAAGAGGATCACACAACAACAAATCTTGGTAATACACCAAGAATTACTTGATCAAGGACCAGGTTGCCCCAGAACATATCTGGGGTCTTATCCACCAAGGTACAAGACCAAGGATCAACCCATGCTTTAGACATGGGTACCTTGGAACACATCTAGGGGCCCTATACATATCTAGGGACTTAAAATGCTTGGTCCCAGACTAAGAACCCCAGTCATCTATCGGGGCCCCTCTCAAGGGTCTTTACTGCTTGGTCCCAGACCAAGAACCCCAGTTATCTACTGGGGGCCCTTTCAAGGGTCTTTTGCCATGGCTCTAACTGCTTAGTCCTAGACCAAGAATTCCAGGAGCGTACTGGGGGCCCTAGTCCACAACTAGGGAGAATGGCTCTTGCAGTTGCATTAAATTCAACAGTCAGATTTGAAAGAGAGTCTTTAAGACTAGTCATGTGCCTGGAGGCACCACTATCCACAAGTCATGTTTCATCATCATAATTTACTGAATTAGTAAGAGCTTCGACCAAAACATACTCTTCATCTGAATCTTCTTTTCTTTCTCTCTTGAACACAGGTTCATCATCTTTAACAATATGAGCATGATGTCTTTTGTTTTTCCTTCTTTCTTTGGCCTCTTTTATGAGAGGACAATCTTTGGAAAGATGTCCCAGTTTTTCACAACAAAAACATTTGAGTTTAGAATAGTCTCTCTTACCTTTCTCAAATTTATGAAACTTCTTCTGTGGAGGATGATTTTCCTTTTTTTCTTTCCTTTCCTGAAATGGGTTGCAAGAGCTTGATCTTCATCATCACTTAGCTTTTCTCTTGCTTCCAGTCTTGCTTCTTCTTGGACGCAATCTTCCCACAGCCTGCTAAACTTTGTTAACTTACTCCTTGAACATATTCCTCTTATGAAAGAGTCCCATGACTTGGAAGTCCATTCAAAGTGGTCATTACTAACTCAACTTCTTCAACTGAGTCACCGATAGCTATAATTTGTTCATTAATCTGAGAAATTCCAGTAAAGAAGGCATGAATAGATTCAGATTTCTGCATCTTTACATTTTTGAGTTGAGACGTCAAAGCTATCTTCCAGTTTATGTTCCTTCCTTCATATAGACGAGATAGAGCATCAAACATCTCTTTGGGTGTCTTCAAGGATGATACAAGAGGAATAAGATGGTCGTTTATAGAATCTACAATTATTCTCTTTGCCCTTATCGGATTCTTCCTGTACTTACCTTCAACTTCTTCTTCCTCAGGTTCTGCAACCTCTTTCATAACATAATCTGAAAAGTCATTTTCTTCCAGAACAAGGGATATTCTGTACTTCCATGCTCTGAAGTTATCGGGTCCCTCAAGTTTCTCATCAAGCTTAGTGCTTGATATCATCTTGTCCTTGTTTTTGACTTCCTTCAAAAACTAAAATATTGTAGTCTCCTTCACAAATCTAATAACTCTCTGTAGAAATGGCTTCTTTCAGGGAAGCTCTGATACCATGTTGAAAAACTGATGCATGTAGGTAAATTTAAAAATTTACAGCATACAACCAACATACCAATACATCTTGCATATATGAGGGTCACTGAAAGTGAGACAATCACAAAGAAAACACAAGTATACCATAGGAATCCCTCTTGGGGTAGAAAACCCAACCAAAACTTCTCTCTAGATTCTTCAACAAAGTACAATACTAGTACAAGACTTTAGAGTAACTAGCTAGAACTCAGAGGGCTGAAACAATACCTTTGTTTCACAACAAAAACATTTGAGTTTAGAATAGTCTCTCTTACCTTTCTCAAATTTATGAAACTTCTTCTATGGAGGATGATTTTCCTTCTTTTTCTTTCCTTTCCTGAAATGGGCTGCAAGAGCTTGATCTTCATCATCATTTAGCTTTTCTTCTATTGCTTCCAGTCTTGCTTCTTCTTGGACATAATCTTCCCACAACCTGCTAAACTTTGTTAACTTACTCCTTGAACATATTCCTCTTATGAAAGATTCCCATGACTTGGAAGTCCATTCAAAGTAGTCGTTACTAACTCAACTTCTTCAACTGAGTCATCGATAGCTATAATTTGTTCATTAATCTGAGAAATTCTTGTAAAGAAGGCATGAATAGATTCGGACTTCTGCATCTTTACATTTTTGAGTTGAGTCCTCAAAGCCATTTTCCTGTTTATGTTCCTTCCTTCATATAGACGAGATAGAGCATCAAACATCTCTTTGGGAGTCTTCAAGGATGATACATGAGGAATAAGATGGTCTTTTATAGAATTTGCAATTATTCTCTTTTCCCTTATCAGATTCTTCCTGTACTTACCTTTAGCTTCTTCTTCCTCAGGTTCTGCAACCTCTTTCATAACATAATCTGATAAGTCATTTTCTTCCAGAACAAGGGATATTCTGTACTTCCATGCTCTGAAGTTATTAGGTCCCTCAAGTTTTTCATCAAGCTTAGTGCTTGATATCATCTTGTCCTTATTTTTGATTTCCTTCAAAAACTGAAATACTGTAGTCTCCTTCACAAATCTAATAACTCTCTGTAGAAATGGCTTCTTTCAGAGAAGCTCTGATACCATTTTGAAAAACTGATGCATGTAGGTAAATTTAAAAATTTACAGCATACAACCAACATACCAATACATCTTGCATATATGAGGATCACTAAAAGTGAGACAATCACAGAGAGAACACAAGTATACCCTAGGAAACCCTCTTGGGGTAGAAAACCCAACCAAAACTTCTCTTTAGATTCTTCAACAAAGTACAATACTAGTACAAGACTTTACTGTAACTAGCTAGAACTCAGAGGGCTGAAACAATACCTCTGTTTCACAACATAAACATTTGAGTTTATAATAGTCTCTCTTACCTTTCTCAAATTTATGAAACTTCTTTTGTGGAGGATGATTTTCCTTCTTTTTCTTTCCTTTTCTGAAATGGGCTGCAAGAGCTTGATCTTCATCATAACTTAGCTTTTCTTCTCTTGCTTCCAGTCTTGCTTCTTCTTGGACACAATCTTCCCACAACCTGCTAAACTTAGTTAACTTACTCCTTGAACATATTCCTCTTATGAAAGAGTCCCATGACTTGGAAGTCCATTCAAAGTAGTCATTACTAATTCAACTTCTTCAACTGAGTCACCTATAGCTATAATTTGTTCATTAATTTGAGAAATTCTAGTAAAGAAGGCATGAATAGATTCAGACTTCTGCATCTTTACATTTTTGAGTTGAGTCCTCAAAGCCATCTTCCTGTTTATGTTCCATCCTTCATATAGACGAGATAGAGCATCAAACATCTCTTTGGGAGTCTTCAAGGATGATACATGAGGAATAAGATGGTCTTTTATAGAATCTGCAATTATTCTCTTTGCCCTTATCAGATTCTTCCTGTACTTACCTTTAGCTTCTTCTTCCTCAGGTTCTGCAACCTCTTTCATAACATACTCTGATAAGTCATTTTCTTCCAGAACAAGGGATTTTCTGTACTTCCATGCTTTGAAGTTATCAGATCCCTCAAGTTTCTCATCAAGCTTAGTGCTTGATATCATCTTGTCTTTGTTTTTGACTTCCTTCAAAAACTGAAATACTGTAGTCTCCTTCACAAATCTAATAACTCTCTGTAGAAATGGCTTCTTTCAGGGAAGCTCTGATACCATGTTGAAAAACTGATGCATGTAGGTAAATTTAAAAATTTACAGCATACAACCAACATACCAATACATCTTGCATATATGAGGATCACTGAAAGTGAGACAATCACAGAGAGAACACAAGTATACCCTAGGAAACCCTCTTGGGGTAGAAAACCCAACCAAAACTTCTCTTTAGATTCTTCAACAAAGTACAATACTAGTACAAGACTTTAGAGTAACTAGCTAGAACACAGAGGGTTGAAACAATACCTCTGTTTCAGCACTTACAAATTTCACAAATAGTTGAACTAACACTTATAGTAACAACTTGACAAACTCACCAAAAGATACCTGACTTTCCTTCTTGCTGTAGCAGATTTATGGCAGCTTTAACATAGTATTTGTAGCAGCCTTATATCAGCAAGGAACAACAGAAGAATTCAACAAGAATAGAGTGCTTGTATCAGCGTTATACTTCAACAACTAGCTGGCATATACCAGTTGAAGACTCCAACAACTAGCAGCCATATACCAGCAGAAAATTCCAGTAGATATCAGTCATATACCAACAAAAAATACTTCAGAAAATAGATGCCTTGCCTTAGCAGAAGAGTCCAGCAAAACAAAGGTATGTAAATGTTAAGTGAATGCCCCTTTTTATAGGTTGGTTTGGCTGCCCTAAGCAGCCACGTAAGAATGTATGACAGTTGTATAACAACTGTCATACCTGCCCTCCTTTGGTTGCCAAGAGTCACCTCCTAAAGTTTCCAAGAGCCACCTCCTAAAGTTCCCAAAAGCCACCTCCTAATGCTCCCAAAGGTCACTTCCTTTGTCTCGTCTAGAGGCTGCCCTAAATTGCTATCTTAAGATTGTATGACAACTGTATAACAACTATCATACCACCACCCTAAGCAACCCCCCTAAGCTGGCCACTCCAACCATCCTAAGCATCCCTCTTAAGCAACCTCCCTAAGCTAGCCACTACAACCTCCCTAAGCAGCCTGCTTAGAGGTGTTATGAGGTTGACACATGGCATATGGTTGTCTTGGCATAAGGTTGACACTTGTCATGTGTTTGATGCTTGACATAAAGTTGACACTATATCAAAACTTTATTTACATTGTTAGTTACAATAGGGAAAATAGCTTCCAAAGCTATATAATTCAACGTTGTAGCCCGCTCTTTATTGCTTTGATTACAAGGGTCTATCTTTGAGAGACTTTTGGATCCTTATAGAAGTGGATCGGGAAAAAATACAAGCTTTTACAATGGTTTTAAAAGGTACAAGGTACTTCTGGGGGTCCCAGAAGCTCCTAATCCACCAAAATTTGGCAGAGTTTCCCCTTGTTTATTCACAAACCTGCACAAAACAACAAACAAATGAAAACAAAAGATGCCCAAAAACACTTTAAAAGTGTCTTGGGATGTTAGTATGAGAACCCAAAAAATTTCTAAAGTTAAAACTACAATTTTTTTTTGCAAAAGGAACTAAGAAAATCAAACTAGAAAGCTTGTTTCCTTAGGATCTTTTGCTGCTGTTTTAAAACAGAAAATCAAAAGCACTTAAATGCTAGATCTATACAATGAAAGTACTTAGAAAAAACTACCTTTTATCCCTTGAAATTTTTTAGAGAAATACTTGATAAAAGAGGCTCTTTTTCTATACTAGATCTAGATTCTTTAGATAGGAACTTTAAGTAAAAATCAGATCTAAATTATCCTATGCATGCATAAAGAAACTAAAGATTTAGAATTAAAAATCAGATCCAAATGCTTGCATATAGATATAAAGTAACCAAGAAATTATAGATTTTTTTGAAGGAGAAAGAGAACAAGCTTGTACTTGGAATATCTTTGGGCAATGGAGTCCTTCTTTGGTGGAATGAGGAGGGACCTTCTTCAAATGGCTTGGAGGGATGGAAGAGTCAATCTAGATCATCCAAATCTCCAAGTGAGGCATCAATTACTTCAAACACTTGCAAGTAAAAGGGTTAGAAGATGGTATCATCTACAAAAGAGACTTCAACACACAATTGGTTAACCAAAACAAATGATGCATTTAAAATCTCTTCAATAGATAGATAGCAAGATTACTAATCAAGCTAGCTTAGCAATCATACCCTAGTGAGTAATAGTACTACTATAAGGCCAAATTAAACCACAATATAATAACAAATGAAATAGAATAATCACCTCATGAGCACATGCATTCACACACTATACAAGACACCAATTTGACCTCCAAAGTCTTCTTTATTCCAATATGAAAGAGTATTACAGTGTTACAAAAACAAGCATCAAATCCCAAGCTCCAACTAGACAAATGAGGAGGGGTCGACCTTTCTTTATAGTTACTTGGGTGACAAATCCCAAGCTAGGGCGCACATCCAATTGGAAGAGGGCGCACAATTGAGTGAGGACGAGTGGCAAGTGAGGGTTTGTTTGCTTGGACTCATCTCCTTGTGGAGTATGAGTTTACTCCACTTCAATTGAGCACATGTGAGGTAACAATGTGCCACATGTAGAGGGTAGGTGGAGAGGGCGAGTCATCCCTCTTGGGATTGACGCCCCTCCTCCTAAATGTGCCACATATGAAGGGAGAGGGAAAGTCCCAATCTTGGGATCTCCACCCTCCAACTCATCACTTAAGTCACCCTCAACTCAAGGTAAGTTGCCACCACTTCAGTTCACTCAAGACAGAAGGGAAACATGTTTGAGACATGTTTCTTAAATAATAGGCTTGCTGATTTTATTTGATTTTTTGCCTTTTATTTGTCTTTTTGTGAGAGAAATTGATTTTGAGTTATTAAAATCACTTATTTTCACTCACAAAGTGGATACTTAGGTAAAGTGGGTATTCTTAGTCCAAAACCGAATGCCCCCAAGGCATATAATGCCTCCTAGTACCACTTTATTAACTTATTGACCAATTACAATAAAAAAATCCCATTTTTGCAGGAAATTTTTTATTGACTCAAAACTTAAAAAAAAACCTAAGGGGGACTTAGCACATTTCCATGAGACTCTAGGATATTGCTTACCATGGTTATATACATAGGACTCTAGACTTAAACAACACCCAAGTCATATCCACTAGGACAATTACTCCAGCTTTGGAGGATATTGGGTGAAAAAACTCGAAAATTATAAATCGTTGAAAAAACAAAAATAATTAACAAGTAAAAAAAATACTCTGGAGTCATGTACTAATGTCTAGGTCTTAGGTGGCTAAGTCTTTTACAAAAAACACATGCTTAAGTCATTTTATTACAATGCCCCATAGGGGTATGGAAATGTGAAAAAAGTGGTCAAAATTGGCGGCTGGACCTTTGAACTCTGAATTTGAACATGTGAATGTTCAATCTTTGGCGGCTCAACTGCAAGTCCATCCTAGTGCAACTTGGTGGATAACATTGTCTCCATATGGGGACATGCGCTTGATCCTTTTATCAAAGGAGAGCATGCGAGAATCTTGAATCCGCTTCCCACATCAGAAACATCTCGCTAGATGGAGGTATCAACAACACATATGATATATAGAAACCAAGTATAAAATGAAGTTGCATAGCTATTATACATTTATATACAAAATAAAGTACAAAAGAAGAAAGTGAACATAATATACAAGGAAAAACATGAATATGAAAGTAAAATACAAAGGAAAGGGTTAGAGATATGTTACAAAGGATGCCCCATGGCATTAGATGACTTCGTTGAAGAACAATTGAGGAGCTGCCCATTAACTGACAAGGTCAAATTCTCTCCATCCATTCGTCCAAAGGTAGAAGGAGTTCAAACCAACCACATTCTAAATGATGTATGGCCCTGTCCATAAACTGTCAAATATCCCGTTTTTCATGGTTTTTCTTTCCTTTTATCCCACAACAAAACTGTGGCACCTTCCTGAAAGGACCTCTGTTTGGAAGATTTGTCAAAAGTCTTCTTTACATTTTCCTGATTTCTGATACTCTTATCAAAAGCCTTTCTTTTGTTCTCATCTAACTCACCAATCGATCCAACTTGTTCTGTAAAGCATCTTCATCTGTGATGAATCCTTGAAGGAGCTGATAAGCTGGAAGCCTTAAATGCACTGGTAATGTGACATCTAGATTCTAAACCATACACAAGTTCAAATGGAGTCTTCACAATTGCACTTTTCTTTGTTATTCCATCAGGCCAAAGTGTAAACTTAAACTTACTATCCCAAGATTTCTTTTTATCCCCCACTGTCTTTTTAATGATGGTCATGAGGTTTTTATTACTTGATTCTGCTAGACCATTTCCTTGGGGATAATAGTTTGATGAATGAGATAAGACAATGACATATTTAAAATAGAAAGAGGAAAGTTTTGTTGAACTGAAGGTTTTGGCATTAATAGTTGTGATCTTGGTAGGCACACTGAATCTAGTGATTATCTTATCTTCAAGGATTGGAGATGGCTTGGGAACACTTGGGGCTTTGACAATATTCTTGGAGGGGCATTTGACCCAGTTGAGTACATTGCTTAGGAGGATCGATGGAGTCTGTGGAGGCTTATGATGGAGGGATGTGGACTTTCCTTGCATAGCTACATCACGTTGAACCATTATTGTGCACACCATCACCTTAGAGCATAACACATGTACTTTAGAGTGCAACCTCTCACTTGAGTTGGGCCTTTATTATAGAGATGCTTATGTGCCTTGCTTTTGGCCCTAATTGTGTTTCCATGGTACATACCCTCTTCTCCAATGCTTTTTCTTTTGTTTCAGTAAGCAACACCTTGATTGATTGAATCCCATGCCATTGCTTGATTAGGCAAGGGTTCCCTCTTGCCCCTTGTTTATATATTTTAGTTGCTAATGCGCTGGGGTACTTACTAGAGTTGGCTAGGTTGCAAGGAAACATTTGAGGTACTTCTCTTCTAGATTGGTATGAAATGGTTAATAATCATTTTGTTGATGATTCTTCTATTGGTGCACTTGGATTAGAACTAGGTGGAGGTTACTAGGGGTTGCTTGGATATTTTTTACAGTGATTCTAGGGCAATGATTAGTGAATGGAAAACTGACTATTGGTTTGGAATTGATGATCCACCCGCTTGGATTCTATCTTTATGGAATTGGGTCAAGCCTAGGGTGATTGTCCGATATCTAGGAATTCCATTCGTTACCCATTTTTTAGTTGTTGATATGTACAAATGGTGTCTAGAATGGCTTTAGCCCAAGCTTGTCATTTGGTAGTATAAGGATCTTCCCTTTACATATAAGCTTACAATGGTTTCACAAATTCTTCAATATTCCCACATAAACCATGTCTTTTGCTGGATCTCGAGCCGGGCTCATTTCAAGATGTTGCAACAAATGCTTAGATTTTTTCTTTGGTCCAAGTATGGTGGTGAGAGAAAACTTCCAATGGTTCCTTGGAAAATGTGCACTATACATAAGGAAGAAGGTGTCCTTGGTCTTATTGATGTTGCGACTTAGGGTCATATTTTAGCAACAAAATGGATAGTCAAGTGCCTTGAAGGTTTTTCTCCATGGTAGATCCTCCTACATCATCGGTTCTAGTCCACCAAAAAATTACCGAGGCCCTTTCAGGTTATGTCATATCATCTCTTCCCCACACCTCTTTAAGGTGTTTGGGTTAGTCATTTGTTGAAGCATGTGGGAGGCTTGGAAGTTTGTTTCCCCTTTAGTCAGATGGAACTTCTCTGGGAGTCATGTAGGATGGGACTTGGCTTGGTGTCCTATTTGGAATTGGCTACATCAGGGTCGATGTATTTTTGAGTGTCCAAGATTTCAAGTACGAAGGTTGAGTAAGAAAGGAATATTCTTTTGGTGGGATCTTTGGGATTTTGAGACAAAGGGCGAGAAGGATTGGAGATTGCTAGCTCATTAGAGGGCCCTGTTGTCCTTTGATAGGTTGGCTATCAAAGATATTATGTGATTACTTCCTCCTGAAGAATAGCATAAGTTGAATACATATATGCAGGGCCTTTGTAATGTTTCCCACCTCTTGATGAAGAGGATTGGAGAGACTTAGTAGTCTAGTCATCCCCACTAGACTATAGTCTCATGCAACAAGGGGAAAAGTCAACTAGACTCAAAGGTTATAATATTAAGTTGACTTGAAAAGGTAAAAAGTAACTCAATGAAGAATTAGAACACTTGAGGTTGAGTTAGGAGTTAACCCTAGAGGTTAACTAACTCAACAGAGAAATAGAATGGAGGTATAAAGGAAAGGCAAGGGCGCACCTCTCACTCATCTTGGATTATTATGCATTTTGCTTTTGGGCTCTTGAGCACACAGTTTTGAGGGTTTTGAGAATACAAACCCTAAAGGACAACTCGGTGGTGAAAGATTCCACCTATCTTGTTCCAATCTTGGTCTCGGGGATGCAATACTCCATCCACACCATTCTACAGTAGTCACAGGTACCATCACTCATCCAGTAGAGTAGCAGGCCGTACCCTGGAGGGTTTCCAGCAAGGGGGGCGCATCATTATTTGGAGAGAGGTTCGATCCAAGTGTCTGAGAAGGATTTTGGAGATTTGAGCACTTGGGTTTTCTTTACAGGGCCATAATTTGTAACTCTAGTGCTTTTGGAGAGAGTTATTCCATTCAGTTGATTTCCTTGAGCCTTGGTACGATTTGGAGAAAAGGAGGGCGATACTAGGAATTAGATCTACTCAGTTTGGAGGGGTTAATCTTCAGATCTCACCTTGAGACTTCATCTAGAGGCTTACAGTGCCCCGATCTATCTTTCTGGGGAGTTTCAGGGCATTTGGAGGTCTCCTTCATCAGGGCCGAAATATTAGGGTTTGGCAGTATTCAGGAAGGCGCAACTTCACTTGAGGATTCAACATTTGGAGGAGCATCTCTTGGCATTTAGGTCTGAGACTTCTGGAGGGGGTTCCACTCACCCCGATCTATCATTCTACAGGGTTTGGCATCATTAAGAGGTTTCCAGCAGCTAGGCCGAAACATTGGGTCTCCACAGCTATTCATGAGGACGTGACTTCAACCAGGGGGGTTTGGACTTTACCCTGGTTCTTCCTATTTTGGTCGTCATCTTGTATCCATCCTTTGGAGGCTTGCATCTTCTTATCGAGAGCATTTTGTAGCAGCTCATATCTTATCTATTGGATCTATCTGATGTTATTCTAGATCTACATCCTTATTGTATCAGGTTCTTGCTTATTATATCAATAAAGGTCAGATCTATGCTGTTTGTCTCCATGTCTTGTGTTGCTGGTCATATCTTGTATTTCCATTGTTATATCTCCAGATCTATGTTGGTTAACTGAATTATAAACCTAAGACCTAACTCAGAAGTAAACCTGCAAGCAAACACACACACCAGTTAAAGAGTGAGCAGTTAGTGTTCCAAGTGAAAAAATTGGCTTGGGAACATTACAGCCTTTTTTGGTGGGATTGGGGTTGGAGATTTGGGAAGTTGATTCAATAGTATGATATAAAAATATATATACTTTCTTTTGCATTGGAAGCACCCTTTATCTCCTATTCTAACTGCTAAATGGACATCTCCTGACCCAAAGGTTAGGTTGATTTGTTGGTTGGACAATGTTTGGTTTCTCTGACTTGATTTTAAGCTCTGAGCTTTTGCTTGGCTAGTTGTTTACCAGGTGCTGCCATCCAAATCCCACCTTGCTAAAAGTGGGTTGACAGATGGTCTTTGCCTCTGTTGCATCTGCCCAAAGACCTTGAAACACATTTTATGGGAGTGCAAGTTTGCTAGAGCGTGGTGGATATATGTTAAGGATTGACATTTAGTTCTGTTTTGGGGTCAGCTTCATTGGTGTGCAATGCTGTTTAGTGACTCTTGGTCCTTGGTACTTTATCCCTTCATGGGCATTTAGGACTGTCTTTGTACTACTGCTTTATTTACCACCTGGAAGTTGTGGTGCAAATGTGTGCTTTCTGGTGAAGTCAGTTCAATCCAATCTTTTTGTCACTCTTGGCAAGAAGAGGTATGTATGCAATTGTTTGCCAAAGGATATCTTCTGATTAAGGATGCCAAAGGGTCAGATGCATTAGCTTACTTTGAATTCATTGCAGCTACTATGGAAGAGGTTATGAGACTCCACTTTATATACCCTTCTGCTTTTATTTTCTGCGTTTTTGAAAATATTCTCTTGTTAATATTGGACATTTAAAAAAAGATTGTGTGATTAAATTTTGACACCATTTTCTCGAAACAGTTATACCACTAAATTATGTATCTTTTTAATATCCATTCATATGACAAGTATTAAGATAGTTTTGTATGCATCTTTTTAATATCAATTAGACGGACAAAGATAATGTTATGTGAATCCTTATTTTTGCAGACAGTTGGTCGAGATTTCCTCTTACGAGTTTCTTATCTCGAAATTTATAATGAGGTCAGTATTCTCAAAGATATACATGTTTTCAGAAGACTTTTGAACTATCTTTGTTTAGTCTTAAAATTTCAACCCATTATGCTGCTCTGTAAATAGTTATCTGTTTTATTAAAGATACATTTTACCGATTCGTGCATATTATGATTGAATTTGTCGTATGCAGTTCTCTGTTTACTGTTTGACTAGTAATTGAAAATATACCATTTATTTGATAACATACATGCCAATAAAATATTAACCAGTGATAAAATATCTAACAATAGAGTGAGAGATTGACAGCATATCCAACTAGCTCTTTAGGCATATAGAGGGGCAAGGGTCGTATGCCCTACTATATATGATATTCTATTGAAATTAAATAAAAATAAATGAGTTTATGATCAAAATTAGGTTTAAAGACCAAATACCAAGGAAACTATAAGATCAGAGATCAAAAGGTCATCCCAAACTTGAGCCTCAGGATAAGGCTCTATCAGGGCCATTCAAAGATGGTTGTAGTATTCATATTTGTATTGACAATCTGTGTGAATGGCTAATTTGGCCTTGTCAGTAGGTCATTAATGACTTATATCCAATTGTCTGCCCTTTTAGGTGGCTTAACTAACACAACTATCCAAGTTGGTTATCAAGCTTATTTGCAAGTTGCAAGCCAAGCTAGGAGTGAGAGCAATGGTGCCAAATCAATCCTTGAGATCTGTTTAGAAGTTGAATCAATATGTAACTTGATTTACTTGATGTGTTACTGACAGTATAGCATATGGCATTGCTTGTGATAGTCTAGTTGCTTGGAATCCAAAGTCTATTTTGTGCTTTTGGGTTAGTGAGAACTTGGGAGATTTATGATTGAAAAGTATAATCAATTTGTAGCCTTGTAAAAATTCTTTTGTTTTATCCTGTTCAATTAGAAAATGCTAATGGTAGTGACCAGAGCTTGGGCTATGGACATGCCTATACAGCTTGGTTGGACTTGCGGAGCCATAGATGTACCTATATAGCTTTGGTGCACTTAGTTCTTGGAGTCATGGATTTTCAGTTTCTAAGGCTATACACCACTCCACTTCCTTATCTGGTTGGAGTTTCATGTTAAATTTTCTCTTAAGCAGTTAAGTGTGTTCAATATTCTTTAACTTTAGACTATTAAAACAATAACTGCATGCATAAGGATCACTGAAAGAAAGACATCCACAATATACACAAGATTTATCCTGGGAAACCCTCGTGGGGGAGAAAATCCAGCAAAGCTTCTTCAATATATATTCTTCAACAAGTACAATGTCTCTCTCAAAAGAGATCTCACCAAATAGAAGATAAACTAGAAACCCTAACCAGAATAGGGTAGCACACCTCTAGACCAAGATAGTCCTCCAACAGATAACCAAAACCCTTCACTAGAACACCCTTCCTTTGTAGCTGCATCACCCTTCCTCTGTAGCTGTGTCACTCTTGTTGAATTTTCACTATGCTAGGCTCAAGCATGAGGTTTATTTCATTTAGCATGTACTTGAACCATAAACAAATGCTGCTACACCATACACAAGTGCTGCAATAACCAAGATCACAAGAAGAATTATCATGCACAATAACACAAGAAATATCCTGGGAAACCCTTCTACTCAAGGGAAGAAAACCCAACAATCCTTTGCTATATTCTCAAGAGAAGATCCCCCAACCATAAAACCCTAATGAACACAAGAGGGTGTTCTAAAACCTTGAAACTTGCGCCCAAGAGAGGTGCGCACTTCAGCCTTAAAATACACTTGCTGAAATTCTAAAATGTCAAGTGTGAGTGTGTTTCCTCAATGGGGAAATCACCTTTATTTGTACAAGATGAGACACAACAATAGGTGTGTCTGTTGGCACAACAGGGCCGACCTCAATAACTCAGAAATATAATTATTTATTACAATAAACATTAATTATCTTTCACATATAGTGGGGCTGACTTGTACCCTTTACATCACAATTAGGGTTACAAGTAAATCTTACACTTAGACAATATAGCAAGGGATCCACATGTCCACTAGTGCTCAACCACTAGGGACACATCCACCTGTGCTCAGCCACAAGGATGTCATACTGAACAGATCTTTATCTCAACTGAGTCCACAGGAGAATCATCTGGAGTACTACATCGACTCAACTCTCACACAGAGGAGAACGATACACCCATCACATAGGCACACCCAACCATTGGGGGACGACTCAACTCTCACACAGAAGAGAATGATGCACCCCATCACATGGGCATGCCCAACACTGGGCTCTCTCACAGGTCGACTCAACTCAGTCACAGAGGAGAATGTATCCTGGAGAATGTCACCTGACGCTGCAATCATCAACAACTCTCTCAGACTTGTGCACTTTTCTTGTGTGAGAGAGAGCTTGTTGTGTGTGTTCTACAAGTGAGGTGCCTAGCCTCTTATAAATACAAGTGGAGCTGTCAAGAATTAGGTCAGGGCCAACTTGTCCACTTTACCCTTTCTATTTTACAATTCACTTTTGTCAAGGCACAATAGGGTCGACTTTTACAAAGGCACAATAGGGTCGACTTAACAAATATAATATAATATTATCTTTTATGATGAAGTTGTTGTCTTGGAATCATATCTGTAACTCATCACTCCCTCTTACTAGGGACGTCCTTTTGGACCACATCAAGCTTGTCTCTGAAGTACACAAACCTCACTCTCGACAGAGGCTTGGTCAACACGTCTGCTCTCTGCTCATCTGTAGCGACATACTGGAGCTTCACTGCTCCCCTCTGTACCCTATCTCTAATATAATGGTACATGATCTCGATGTGCTTGGACTTGTCATGGAACACTGGGTTCTCTGTCAACTTTACACAACTTTGGTTGTCACACCAGATACAAGTCGCCTCTAACTTGATATCAAACAATCATATAAGCAGCTTTAGAAGCCACACTGCTTCGTTGCCAGTTGAACAGGCTGCTATATACTCTTCTTCAGTTGTACCGAGTGCCACACTAGTCTGCTTCCTGCTGAACCATGAGATCCCATCTGATCCCATACTGAAGCAACATCCAAATGTACTCTTCCAGTCTGCAACACTACCGACCCAATCTGAATCAGTAAATCATTGTAGGCTTATCTCACGATCTGAAGCATATCTGAGTCCATAATCAATTGTACCCTTCAGGTACCTCATCACATGTTTTGCTGCAATCAAGTGAACACTTCTCGGCTCAACCATATACTAACTCAATGTGTTCACCGCAAAACATATATCTGGCCTCGTGTTCATTAAGTACATCAACGCACCAATAATCTATCTATACATGGTGGCATCCACAGTCTATGAAGATGTATCACTCAATAACTTCAGATTTGTCACCATCGGTGTAGGCATGGCCTTACAATCCATCATTCCGAATCTCTTTAGAATCTCAACAACATATTTTCCTTGATTAAGGAAAATCTCACTTGGTCTTTGCCATACCTCTAGACCTAAGAAATAATGCATCATGCCTAGGTATTTCATTTTGAATTCTGCAACAAGCTTCCTCTTACTCTCAGTGACGAGGTTCTCGTCTCCTCTTAGAAACAATTAGAAACAAGTCATCCATGTACAATAGTAATATTACTGGTCCACCATCCACAACCTTGAAGTACATGTTGGAATCTGCTTTACTCTTGGTAAAGTCCAAGCTCATTATGAAGCTGTCAATTCTACCTTACCATGCTCTGGGTGCTTGTTTCAATCTGTACAAGAATTTCTTCAATCTGCACACGTGTCTGACTGTCATGTGTCTCGAAACCTTGTGGCTGCTCCACATACACTTCCTCTTCGATTGCACCATTTAGAAAAGCTGTCTTCACATCCATCTGGTGTACCTTCCACTTCATCACTGCAGCTATTGCAAGTATAGCTCTAATCGAAGTGTTTCTCGCCACATGAGCAAATGTCTCCTCATAATCTATTCCTTCTTTCTGGGAGAAACCTCGTGCCATGAACCTTGCCTTGTACTTCTTGATAATTCCATCTGCTGAATGCTTCGTCTTGTAAATCCACTTGGAACTTACCACTATCTTCTCTTTCGGTCTCCGAACCACATCCCAAACATCATTCTTTACAATAGATTGGTATTCTTCAACCATGGCATCCTTCCATTCTTTCTTCTTTGCAACCTCTTCATAACTGGTAGGCTCCGCATCAATAATGTCACTTAACAATGCCACATAACTAGAGTATGGTCATGGTCTTTTGCTTTCTCTGAAGGATCCATTTGGAGAACCATACTTCTCTGCATCCTGAATAATTTCCCGAGCCTAAGATGGTCTTCTCTTCTTGGTATTCATCTCTCAGGATGAATCTGCAGGTATCTGTTGTTCTTCCATATCATGATCTTCTAGTACAACATCATCACCTGCATTTGTATCTGAAACTCTGGGAGCTTCAGGCTCCTCATCATGCATCTCATCTGAAAGATTCTATCTCGATCTACTGAAAGCTTTATCCTCATCGAAGGTGACATCTCTGCTAGTCTCAATCTGACGGTGACTAGGGATGTAAACTCGGTATGCCTTTGATGTCTCACTGTTTCCAACAAATATATCCTTCTTGCCTGAAGGGTCCAACTTTGATCTCTTGTCCTTGGGGACATGCACATACACTGGATAGCCAAATATCCTCAGGTGGTTGACCTCTGGTTTTTCACTTGTAAACATCTCTTCTGGTGTCTTGTTCCCAAGTACACGGTGGGGACTTCTGTTCTGTACATATACAACAGTTCTGGCTGCTTCTGTCCACAGATGCATTGATAAATCTTGATCATGAATCATGGCCTTTACTGTTTCCATGATTGTACGTGTTGTTCTCCATGGAGTTGCACTAGCTAGACTTGCAGTTGAGCCGCCAAAGTTTTGAGCAATCAAACGCTCATTATTCAGAGTTTAGAAGTTCAGCTAGTCTATGTGACCAAATTTTTCCACATTTCCATACCTTGCGGGGAATTGTAATAAGAGATGTTGCATGATGAACTTTGTAAAAGGTTTAGCCACCTAAGACTTTGACATGAGTTGTTACTCTGGAGTGTTTTTTTTACTTGTTAATTATATTCTGCTGTCTAAACAATTTATAATTTTCGAGTTTTTTCACTCAATTTCTCAAAAGCTGGAGTATAGACTCATGGTTAGGCCTTAGCATGTTCCTCTAAGCCTAGTTTCTAATGTATATTACCATGCTAAACATTCTCCTAGAGTTTTATGGAAATGCGCTAAGTCCCTCTTAGGATTTTTAAAATTTTTCAGTTATTAAAAAATTTCCCGCAAAACAGAATTTTTTAAATGTATTTTGAAGTTGTAATACAAAAGTGGTAGTAGGAGGCTTCATATGCCTTGGGGGTGCTCATTTTTGAACCTAGAGCACCCACTTTACCTAAGTACCCACTTTTGTGAGTAAAATTAGTGATTTTAATCACTAAAAAGTCAATTTTATTCACAAAACCCAAAAAAGACATAAAAAATCAGAAAAAATCAGCAATGTTAAAATTTAGCAAAGTTGTCGGAAACATATTTTGACATGTTTCAAGTCAAATAAAGCCTAAAAGGCTATGTGGAAACCATAGGAGAGCTTCTATTGATTGAAAGCTTGAGTGAGATGGCACCCCATTGAATTTTGGCATGCGCTAGAAGGAGAAGTGCGCCCCTCTTGAGAGGTGGCACATTCTAGAGTGGGTTGCCTACTTCTTGAGAGGTGACGCCCCTATCTACCTTCCTCCTTCTCCACTTGGCATGCGTATGAGTGTTGGGAGTGTTGACCACCTATTTCAACTAGGGGGTCAACTCCATGTGCCATGAAGCTATGTACCTGATGGTGCAACTAAGTTTGAAGACTTACTGGTTCTACAAGGCATTTTTGGCCTCAACACGTATTTTTGTAATCGGAATTTTCGCTCCCCTGCGTGGGATTATAATGTAATGGGTCTACATGGATCATAGTTTAGGTTAGTTGCCTAGGAATTTATCATTAGAGAAGTCCTTTCATCAGTGTTTTTTTTCCTCAGGTAATTAATTTGGCCTAACTAGCCTTTTTAATTACCCTTGCGTTTTTCACTCCCACAATAATCCTCCAAAGTGGTGAAAGACGTTCTAATGATCAAGCCCTATGGGTGACTAGGGTCTAGGAATATTGTAAATGACAATGCTAGACATCTCCTAGAGTCTTGTGGAATTTCGTCGAGTCAAAGTAGTTTTTTTTAATTTTTTAAAATTACCCAATTAATGGTAATTTTAATTATTTTTGATGTAAAAATGTAAAAATGTAAAAACTAGGCCCTTGGGATTTTTGATAGGGGTATTTGTACTCAAAAGAAATGGAATGAGACCCCCTACACCCTTGGACCAAGTTTCAGCTCAATTGGACAAGTTTTGTTAGGTGTTTGTCCATGAGGAGTCTAAGTCAGTCCAAGTCAACAATTTAATCGCTTAGTGTGACAAAGTCAAAAATGTCAAATAATTGTAAAATGAGCAAATTGGTTAGAGAAAGATTGGGAGAAGTGTCTAAACCTTTTCCTAAGATACCCAAACCCCTTTCCTAACTTTATTTCACTCCCCTCACATAGCCATCACATCATTTAATCATCCCCCCTAGGGAAGTTGCACACCCTTTGGAGAGAAAATCACCAAAAGTAAAAAAATTAGAGGGGAAACCCTCTCACTCCCTAAGTGCGCCCCCCTTGTCTAATTTACTGTTGGACAAAGTAAAAAAAGGTGCCACCTCACCCTCCACTCATGTACCAAAACCCTAAAAGCTCCAAAACCATAAAAGTTGCGCCCCGCTCCTTGAGATGCTCAATATTTCTTAGAAAGTGACACTTGGAGTGTAGAAATTATCTGAGGTCCTATGAGGCTGCCATCTAAGGTCTGTCCTTGACCTTAGTATGGCTCTAAGTTTCCACTGTATGGCTGTCTTCTTTTGCTGTTTTAGGACAACAAACAGTCATCCCACTTTCTCCTCAATGTTTTATAGGTTAAGTGCTCCTTTAAGGTGCCCTTGCAAGTGTTTTCTTATCTCAATGTTAGCACATGCAATATAACTTAAAACACATAACACTACCTCTAGATCTTAAACTTTAAAATGCTGATCTACACTTCTAAACATGCATAAATTTGACAGGTATTTTTGGTCAACATGACCCTGGATAAAACCCCCTCGGGGAAAACCAGTTTGGGATATATGTCTATATAATTGTGATTAAAGCAAGAGATACAACAAGTAATGAAATACAATGGAACCTGTATACATAGCAAGCTCC
>ML780581.1:1885025-1909097 GCA_009831015.1 Picea engelmannii
TTCAAGCAAAGCTTACTGTCTTTACATTTCTGTTTTAGGACAGCGAAAAGAATAGTAAGAAAAGGGCTTCCTTTACTTAGTTTAAATTTGAAATTTTGCTAGTTTTACATGAGTTTTACTTAATCAAATTTTGTAGATTTTTTGCTAATAACCCAAGACACTTCCAAAGTGTTTTTGAGCATCTTTTATCATCCTTTGTTCGTTGTTTTATGCAGGTTGACGAACAGATAGGAGGAAACTCTGTTCGTTTTGGGCGGATTAGGAGCATCTGGGACCCCCGGGAGCACCAATTTTACTTCATAACTCTTTGTAAAGCATTGTAAAAGCTTGTGACCCCCACTAATGAATGGTCACAAGTCACTTCCATAAGCATTGTGCAAAGATCATAATAAAATCAGTGAGGCTACAAGTTCCCGCTCTTCATTCCCCCTGGGGGGAGCGGTGTGTTCGGTGGCTGTGTCATTTTTGCAATTTTTTTTAGCTTAGATTAAATTTTCCCTTTGCAAGTAGAACACTAATTGCTAGATTAGTTTCATTTCCGCAATTTCAATTTGGAAAATAAACCATCCCCTCAGCGACCCCGAAAAGGGCCTGGTCAGTGTGGATCTAGTAATTAGTCTCACATTTACTTTCTTGTCGCAAATAAACCATCCCCTCAGCGACCTCGAAAGGGGCCTGGTCAGTGTGGATTTAGTAATTAGTCTCACATTTATTTTTCTGTCATAAAATAAACAAATTCCCCTCAGCTCTCAGTGCGGTTCCTGACCCTTCCAGTTGCGAGCTCGTCTCGATCTGCTGGGAGTAAGTTCATATACGTTGTGTTGGTCAGTGGTCGATAGTTTAATTAGGACAACCCCCAAAGTAGTTAACTTAATGTGCGGGAAAACGCCTTGAAGTGACCTGAGAAGTAAGGCGAGCCCTCTCGGGACCTGGCTTCCCACCTGTTTTGGACATCCAACACTTTGAGTGAGTTTCACTGGTGAGACCATTGGGTTTCGGTAAAGCTCTCCGCAAGTTTCCAAGCAAAGAGTTAACCTACAAGGAGGCCCAAACCATTTCACTAACTGAACATTAATTTATCCTAATAAAACACTCGAATTACATTGCCCACGATTCTCATTAAGGCACTGATCTCAATTTTCACACTCAGCAAAGCCACAGGCTTCATTTCAAGATTGGTTATCTATTTAATTTGAATAAAACTTGCACCTAACAATTGTTTCTCAGTATCCTTTCATGCAAGTATATGTTCATTTGATTATATATCGTGGTGAATGATTATTTCATGTTTTATCAGTTTATGGTTGATGGTTTAAAGAATAAATAAACTACTAGATTTCATTTCTGTACTTAGCTTAAAAGCCTTAGTATATTTGTTAGGGACTACCCCCCTTGGCTTCGGTAGGAGTTGGCCTAGACGGAGGAGTTGAGGATTAGGTGACAACACCTTAACTCTCACTTGCCCCCAAGGACACACCGAGTGGATTGAAGATTTCTTCCATGTCTCCCAGGTGTGTATAAGGCGGCAACACGTCCCATGCATCTAATAAATCAAATAGCACATGAAACTCCTCATCAATGGACCAGATCTAATGTCCAAGGCCCTGCAATGAAAACCCAAGTGATAGAATCTCCAAAAGCCCTGCCAATCTCCTACAACGAATCTCTCTTCAAGGATGGTGTGCCCCCCTTGCTGGAAACCCCCAATGGTGCGCCCTCCTTCTCTACCTGTGCCCGTGGTTGTGTAGAACCCTCCTGCACTGATGTAGAACCGAGCTAGAATAGTGTGGGAGAGTATTGCATCTTCGAGACCAAGCTTGTGACAAGCTAGGTGGAATCTTTCGCCACCGAATCGTCCTCTAGGGTTTGTTAAGTCAAAACCCCCAAAACCTCCAATGTTGGGCTCACTAGCTAAAAGCCAGATATCAAAAGATAATCATACATGAATAAATGAGTAGAGGCCCTTGCCTTTCGTTTATACTTTTTGGCTCATCTTGTCCCTCCAAAGTGACTTCCATTTTATTAATATTTAATTAATTAATTAAATCACTTTAATTAATTAATTAACCTTTTTACCTCTGAAAAACACCTTATCTCTCCTTGTGGCTTCCCTGGCAACTGAAAGTCACTTCTCACTATCCCATCCTGTAGTGTTGTTTCTCCCGATTCCAATGAGCTATTACACTGAGAGGTTCCTCCAAGTAATGTGCCCAAAATGACCTCTTTAGTGAATTTAATTAGCTTATAGCTCAAAATAGTTAAAATCATGGAAATCGTCGGAATGCAACGGAACCAAAGCCAACCTGTGCGGAATGGCTCATAATGATGGAATATGATGAGCAATGCAAGCTGTACCCCACAATGCCTCGCAATAACCCCTGTACTCGCTATAACAGTTATCTGGCTACTCTGGTCATCATAAACCTTTGCACTGTACTGATGTCCCAAAGTGGGGACATTACTGTCCTCCCTGCTAGAATATTGCTTGTCCTCAAGGAATAACCAAATCCACTCAAATAAAATACCAGGATCCCATGTCCACCTGTGGGATACATAGTAGAACCCATCCAAAGGATGAACACTCATACACACTGCCCCCTGGGTCCCCTGTCAAGTCATGAACTGCTAGCCCCTGGAAAGTATAACACTGAAATATACCAACTCTGGGAGTCTCCTGCATATGACACATGGCCTTATCTCGAAATGAATCCATCCTCCAAGTCTCTATCAAGATCCATACTGCCTCCAGCAACTCCTCATGCTGATGCCCGAATGAGGTGCTGCAAGACCTCCGTGAGACACCTGCAAGCGATACACTCCTGTCAATACTGAAGCTCAATGGAAAGTTACAATAACTTTCCCTTGCAATGGTCCACTCTCCCCTGTCAGTCAGTGAGATACCCAATCCTGCAATCTCTGGGTCCCATGCTAACCTCTGTCAAAGATCACCCTGTTGGCCCTGCACTACTCTGACCATGACTGCCTGCCCCCTGCATACATCCTGAATCCTTCTCTCCTGGTTCCTCCAGCTGAAACACCTGTGACAATTGGACCTGTTGTCCAAAAACTGTATTAGTAAAGACACCTCTGTAGAAGAAGTACCTGTCCAAACATCTCCATGCCCTATGATGATGATCAAGAGGGAGAAAAGGTCTCGCCCCATAGGACAAGTACGTGCAAGCCCACTACAAACCAACCCAAGTTGGAGTGTGTGGCTATCTGGAGCAACCTGGGTGGTCATGTAGTGAAATATCCTGCTAACCAAGTGAACTCCCAGATCCCATGGCAAACTTGGAAGTTTATCACTTCCAGTCACCACTAGCTGCTCCTGTGTCGGACTGACCACCGTCGGAAGCCCTCTGTTCTCATCTGTCGTCACTTGGTCTATGATGCTCACCATCACGCACCAAGTCTCAACTGTTTGTCTAACACATTCCACCTCTGACCTGCTGTATGCCGTAAAAGTACTCCTGTCATGTAGTCTCGTCCTACTCACTCTCCATGCCCTCAGCCACGGCCTATCTCTCCTCATGCTGCTATCTATAATAAAAGTGTTAGGACAAGCTAATAGAAACATCTGTAGCTGACTGTAGGACTGGGAGGTGTCACATGCTTTGGTCAAACCCAAGGATTCGACCAGAAGCTCGTGCATCGGTATCCATGATAGATGCTCTCCTGTGGTCATCACCGAATCCCAACCATCCCGTACAACCGGAAGTAACCCCTCCGAATGCTGGTCAACCAACCTCCATCTCGCATCTCCCATGCAACTGCTGAAATGGTGAAGGTGATCTCCCACAACTATGTGCTGCTGCAGAGGAGTGACATCTACATATTCCCCTAAGCGTGTCTCCTCCTTGCAAAGCACTATACCCCTCTGAATGGCACCATACATCTCGACATGACTCTGTGAACTATCCCTCATCACCGTGTGCTCCGGCATACTCATGTCGTCTCTTGCAGACTCATGCTGCATCATAGATCCTGGGCATACTGTTGGATCAACCTCTATATGGAGATCAACCACTCTCAAGACACAAATGGAAGTGTCCTCCATCAACTGGTGCTCCTCTGCTAGATCATCAACATCCTCTATCAACGTGATTGACTGATACATCTGAGTGTCCACTAAGACAGATGAAGTGGATCTCTGACGGATCTCCTCAAGAGACTCATCTATCCTAGACTCTGATTCTTGAAGGGCGGTCTGTGTGCCTCTCAAGAATCCTCGAGTGCTCTCCAACTCCTGAGTAAGTCTGTCTACCTCCAAATCCTGCTCCCTCAGAGCCTCATGATACATCTCACCAATCCTCAATAAGTAGTCCTTGTCAGTCAACAACTGCTGGTAGTCGACCCTCATCACAGATACTCTCTCCTTGAGAGTATGAAAATCATCCATGGTAATCCCCTCATTTGAACTACCATGTGCCACTGACGCTCTCCAACAAAAATCTGCCATCAACACATGCATGTCATCACTACGTCTAGTGGATGTCATGATCATAGCCTCACTAACTGTCAACTGTTCTGCT
This sequence comes from Picea engelmannii, assembly GCA_009831015.1. Classification (NCBI taxonomy): domain Eukaryota; kingdom Viridiplantae; phylum Streptophyta; class Pinopsida; order Pinales; family Pinaceae; genus Picea; species Picea engelmannii. The sequence continues at coordinate 1,889,558 of ML780581.1, forward strand.
AAGTGTTGTGACTCTTGATCATAGGCATGTTGAGGTACCCCCTCATGCCTCTCACTGCTAGTGCCATCACTAAAATCCTCAACAACGCTCTCTGTAGAAGATGAAGTGCTGAACTGCTTGCTGTCTAGTGTGCCACTGGGTCTGCCCATACGTAACTGCACATCATCCTCAACTGCTAGCTCCATTTGAATCCTGCTGTATCCGGTGTGAGCAGCTATATCCTCCTGTGCACTCAACCTGCTACTATCATCTGCGCCTAGATCCCATGTAGATGTATCCAGACATGTGCCATGGTTGTCCTGACCACTAAAGAGTTCATCCTCATCAATGCAGGTCGATCCTGGAAGTAAGTGCTTCATCAACCTGTCAACATCCACAATCTGCTCAACTAATGGAGTCTCCAAAAACTGTGACTCAATCTCTTCTGGCTGATCTGTATGTGTAAGGTCCCCTGTTTGTACTCCCTGTATCTCCACCTGGATCGGTGGATCTACATGTCTGTGGTGTGCATCCCTCACATAAGGCTCATCAACCCTATCTGACATGCCACTGACCTCCTCAGATGACGTGGCGATCAGAGGTGTTTGGAAGGATGACATATGTGTCACGACCATCATGGGAAGCTCATCAGCTCTAGGTGCTAACACGTGTGTCTCCTCACTAGTGTCACCACTTTGTTGAGGCGTAAGGTCCTCAGTAGTATGTGATATATCTACTGAGAAATTGGTGCTATCGTCCTGTCCATCCAGCTGCCTATCCACTACACAAGGGTCATCATCCTCCTCAAGCGTGCTAGTAGCATCATCCTCTGTACAAGAGTCACTATCACTAGCCTCTGTGCAAGAGTCACTATCATCATCAGATTGTCCCAAATCATCATCTATCGCTCCATCCTCACACATCTCATCATCACTGTCATAGTTTGCCTCAACAGTGTGCTTCTGGTCCCTACCCCTGCACCTATGATCTGGTTCCCACGACCCCCTGCAATAGTGGCAAGGTTGTATGCTCCTAATGGGCGTGGGGTTTCTCTGTTCTTCCCACCATCTAGCTGCTTCTTTTCTCTTTTTATCCGCTAAAATGAAGCCATGTAAAATATCCTCTTCACTCCAACTGATCTTCCTGAAGGATACGTACTGAGGAAAGGTTATTATAGCCTTAGTTTCCTCGCTAAGGCCGTGATAAATGATCTCCAAACATGATATCTCAAGGCACATCCTATCCATCTCTCCTTATGGCTCTGTATGTATGTGCTAATTCCCACTGGTTGGCAGAAATCTAAGCTCTAATACCACTGTAATGATCCCAAGCCATTATGCTAGGATCATCACGGTTTTGGTGTCTTTTTAAAACCTTTCTGGTTGTGGCATTTCGTCATACACTTTGCTGAATAACTTGTTTAGATGTGTTTACTTGTGGAATGGCCTCTTGATTTCGGCCTTAGGGTTTACTGATATGTTTATATGAATGTTTGCAGCAAATAACAAGAAGAGACAACCATGGAACATACCTCAACCATATGCATTAGCATAGACAAGCCAAACCATCTCAATTATGATTTTATTCATGAAATAGAGGAATCTACTACAATGAAGATGCCGATCTGGAATGCTCAACAGAGGGCTCTAAGATAGAAGTATGAGCTGCTACAAATATCTCCCGACAATATAAAATAAGCCTCCAAAGGTTGGATAAGAGATGAAGACCTATACCAAGGTAGATCTGGCCGTATGAAGTGCAGAAACTCTAGCTGGATGATGCCACATTCTACTGGAATGCTGAAGCTCCTCAACAATTCGGCCCTGCTGCAAAAAGTTTCCAATCACCCCAGTAAATATGCCAATTGATAGATCGGGCAACTGTAAGGACAACCCAGGTGTCCAAATTTCCAAATCCACTCTCAAACCCTGTAGATCTAAAACTCCTCCACTGAATGGTGCGCCCCCCCTGGATGGCTGAAACCCTAAAAATTCGGCCTAGATGAATGAGGCCTCCAAACCTCCTGAAACTCTCCAAAATGATAGATCAGGGTTTGGTTACCTCCCTGGTGAAGTCCCAAGCGAAATGGTGAAGATCTGAGCTAGCAAATGATTGAAACCAATTTCTGAAGTTTGCTCCTCTCCTCCAATTCGTCCCATGCATCTAATAAATCAAATAGCACCTGAAACTCCTCATGAATGGACTAGATCTGATGTCCAGGGCCCTGCAATGAAAACCCAAGTGATAGAATCTCCAAAAGCCCTGCCAATCTCCTACAACGAATCTCTCTCCAAGGATGGTGCGCCCCCCTTGCTGGAAACTCCCAATGGTGCGCCCTCCTTCTCTTCCTGTGCCTATGGCTGTGTAGAACTCCCCTGCACTGATGTAGAAACGAGCTACAATGGTGTGGGAGAGTATTGCATCCGAGACCAAGCTTGGGACAAGCTAGGTGGAATCTTTCACCACCGAATCGTCCTCTAGGGTTTGTTAAGTCAAAACCCTCAAAACCCGCAATGCTCGGCTCACTAGCTAAAAGCCAGATATCAAAAGATAATCATACATGAATGAATGTGTAGAGGCCCTTTCCTTTCCTTTCTACTTTTTGGCTCCTCTTGTCCCTCCAAAGTGATTTCCATTTTATTAATATTTAATTAATTAATTAAATCACTTTAATTAATTAATTAACCTTTTTACCTCTGAAAAACACCTTATCTCTCCTTGTGGCTTCCCTTGCCACTGAAAGTCACTTCTCACTATCCCATCCTATAGTGTTGCTTCTCCTGATTCCAATGAGCTATTACACTGAGAGTTTCCTCCAAGTAATGTTCCCAAAATGACCTCTTGAGTGAATTCAATTAGCTTATAGCTCAAAATAGTCAAAATCATGGAAATTGTCGGAATGCAACGGAACCAAAGCCAACGTGTGCGGAATGGCTCATAATGATGGAATATGATGAGAAATGCAAGCTGGACCCCACAATGCCTCGCAATAACCCTTGTACTCGCTATAACACCCATCTGGCTACTTTCGTCATCATAAACCTTTGCATTGCGATGATGTCCCAAAGTGGGGACATTACAGTCCTCGCTGCTAGAAAATTGCTTGTCCTCAAGCAATAACCAAATCCACTCAAATAAAATACCGGGATCCCATGTCCACCTGTGGGATACACAGTAGAACCCATCCAAGGATGAACACTCATACACTCTGCCCCCTGGGTCCCCTGTCAAGTCATGAACTGCTAGCCCCTGGAATGTATAACGCTGAAATATACGAACTCTGGGAGTCTCCTGCATATGACACATGGCCTGATCTCGAAATGAATCCCTCCTCCAAGTCTTTACCAAGATACATACGGCCTCCAACAACTGCTCATGCTGATGCCTGAATGAGGTGCTGCAAGACCTTCCTGAGACACCTGCAAGCGATGCACTCCTCTCAATACTGAAGCTCAATGGAAAGTTAGAATAACTTTCCCCTGCAATGGTCCACTCTTCCCTGTCAGTCAGTGAGATGCTCAATCTTGCAATCTCTGGGTCCCATGCTAACCTCTGTCGAAGATCACCCTGTTGGCCCTGCACTACTCTGACCATGACTGCCTACCCCATGCATACATCCTGAATCCTTCTCTCCTGGTTCCTCCAGCTGAAATACCTGTGACCATTGGACCTGCTGTCCAGAAACTGTATTAGTAAAGACACCTCTGTAGAAGAAGTACCTGTCCAAACATCTCTATGCCCTATGATGATGATCAAGAGGGAGAAAAGGTCTCGCCCCATAGGATAAGTACTTGCAGGCCCACTCCAAACCAACCCAAGGTGGAGTGGGTGGCTCTCTGGCGCAACCTGGGTCGTCATGTAGTGAAACATCCTGCTAACCAAGTGAACTCCCGGATCCCATGGAAAACTTGGAAGTTTATCACTTCCAGTCTCCGCTAGCTGCTCCTGTGTCGGACTGATCACCGTCGGAAGCCCTCCGTGCTCATATGTCGTCACCTGGTTTATGATGCTCACCATCACGCACCAAGTCTCAACTGTTTGTCTAACACGTTCCACCTCTGACCTGCTGTATGCCGTAAAAGTACTCCTGTCATGTAGTCTCGGCCTACTCAATCTACATGCCCTTTGCCACAGCCTATCCCTCCTCATGCTGCTATCTATAATAAAAGTGTCAGGACAGGCTAATAGAAACATCTGCAGCTGACTGTAGGACTGGGAGGTGTCACATGCTTTGGTCAATCCCAAGGATTCGACCAGAAGCTTGTCCATCGGTATCCCTGATAGATGCTCTCCTGTGGTCATCACCGAATTCCAACCATCCCGTACAACCGGAAGTAACCCCTCCGATTGCTGGTCAACCAACCTCCATCTCTCATCTCCCATGCAACCGCTGAAATGGTGAAGGTGATCTCCCACAACTATGTGCTGCTGCAGAGGAGTGACATCTACATTTTGCACTAAGTGTGTCTCCTCCCTGCAAGGCACTATACCCCTCTGAATGGCACCATACATCTCGACATGACTCTTTGAAGTATACCTCATCACCGTGTGCTCTGGCATACTCATGTCGTCTCCTGTAGACTCATGCTACATCATAGATCCTGGGCATACTGCTGGATCAACCTCTATATGGAGATCAACGACTCTCAAGACACAAATGGAAGTGTCCTCCATCAACTGGTGCTCCTTTGCTAGACCATCAACATCCTCTATCAACGTGACTGACTGATACATTTGAGTGTCCACTAAGACAGATGAAGTGGATCTCTGACGGATCTCCTCAAGAGACTCATCTGTCCTAGACTCTGATTCTTGAAAGGCGGTCTGTGTGCCTCTCAAGAATCCTCGAGTGCTCTCCAACTCCTGAGTAAGTCTGTCTACCTCCAAATCTTGCTCCCTTAGAGCCTCATGATACATCTCACCAATCCTCAATAAGTAGTCCCTGTCAGTCAACAACTGCTGGTAGTCGACCCTCATCACAGATACTCTCTCCCTGAGAGTATGAAAATCATCCATGGTAATCCCCTCATCTGAACTACCATGTGCCACTGACGCTCTCCAGCAATAATCTGGCATCAACGCATGCATGTCATCACTACGTCTAGTGGCTGTCATGATCATAGCCTCACTAACTCTCAACTGTTCTGCTAAGTGGTGTGACTCCTGATCATAGTCATGTTGAGGTACCCCCTCATGCCTCTCACTGCTAGTGCCATCAGTAAAATCCTCAACAACTCTCTCTGTAGAAGATAAAGTGTTGAACTGCCTGCTGTCTACTGTGCCACTGGGTCTGCCCATACGTAACTGCACATCATCCTCAACTGCTAGCTTCCTCTGAATACTCCTGTATCCGGTGTGAGCAACTGTATCCTCCTGTGCACTCAACCTGCTACTATCATCTGCGCTTGGATTCCATGTAGATGTATCCAGACATGTGCCATGGTCGTCCTGACCACTAAAGAGTGCATCCTCATCAATGCAGGCCGATCCTGGAAGTAAGTGCTCCATCAACCTGTCAACATCCACAATCTACTCAACTAATGGAGTCTCCAAAAACTGTGACTCAATCTCCTCTGGCTGATCTGTATGTGTAAGGTCCCCTGTTTCTACTCCCTGTATCTCCTCCTGGATCGGTGGATCTACATGTTTGTGGTGTGCATCCCTCACATAAGGCTCATCAACCCTATCTGACATGCCACTGACCTCCTCAGATGACGTGGCTATTAGAGGTGTCTGGAAGGATGACATATGTGTCACGACCATCATGGGAAGCTCATCAACTATCGTCCTGTCCATCCAGCTGCCTATCCACTACACAAGGGTCATCATCCTCCTCAAGCATGCTAGTAGCATCATCCTTTGTACAAGAGTCACTATCACTAGCCTCTGTGCAAGAGTCACTATCATCATCAGATATTCCCAAATCATCATCTATCGCTCCATCCTCACACATCTCATCATCACTGTCATAGTGTGCCTCAACAATGTGCTTCTGGTCCCTACCCCTGTATCGATGATCTGGTTCCCATGGCCCCTTGCAATAGTGGCAAGGTTGTATGCTCCTAATGGGCGTGGGGTTTCTCTGTTCTTCCCACCATCTAGCTGCTTCTTTTCTCTTTTTATCCTCTAAAATGATGCCATGTAAAATATCCTCATCACTCCAACTGGGCTTCTTGAAGGCTACGTACTGAGGAAAGGTTATTATAGCCTTAGTTTCCTCGCTAAGGCCATGATAAATGATCTCCAAACACGATATCTCAAGGCAATTCCTATCCATCTCTCCTTATGGCTCTGTATGTATGTGCTAATTCCCACTGGTTGGCAGAAATCTAAGCTCTGATACGACTGTAATGATCGCAAACCATTATGCTAGGATCATCACGGTTTTGGTGTCTTTTTAAAACTTTTTTGGTTGTGGCATTTCGTCAAACACTTTGCTGAATTACTTGTTTAGATGTGTTTACTTGCTGAATGGCCTCTTGATTTCGGCCTTAGGGTTTACTGATATGTTTATATGAATGTTTGTAGCAAATAACAAGAAGAGACAACCATGGAACATACCTCAACCATATGCAACAGGATAGACAAGCCAAAACATCTCAATTATGATTTTATTCATGAAATAGAGGAACCTGCTACAATGAAGATGCCGATCTGGAATGCTCAACAGATGGCTCCAAGATAGAAGTATGAGCTGCTACAAAAAGCTCCCGACAATACAAAATAAGCCTCCAAAGGATGGATAAGAGATGAAGACCAATACCAAGGTAGATCTGGCCGTATGAAGTGCAGAAACTCTAGTTGGATGATGCCACGTCTTGCTGGAATGCTGAAGCTCCTCAACAATTCGGCCCTGCTGCCAAAAGTGTCCAATCACCCTAGTAAATATGCCAACTGATAGATCAGACAACTGTAAGGACAACCCAAGTGTCCAAGTGTCCAAATCCACTCTCAAACCCTGTATATCTAAAACTCCTCCACTGAATGGTGTGCCCCCCCTCGATGGCTGAAACCCTAATAATTCGGCCTGGATGAATGAGGCCTCCAAACCTCTTGAAACTCTCCAAAATGATAGATCGGGGCTTGGTTACCTCCCTGGTGCAGTCCCAAGTGAAATGGTGAAGATCTGAGCTAGCAAATGACTGAAACCAATTTCTGAAGTTTGCTCCTCTCCTCCAATTCGTCCCATGCATCTAATGAATCAAATAACACCTGAAACTCCTCATGAATGGACTAGATCTGAGGTCCAAGGCCCTGCAATGAAAACCCAAGTGATAGAATCTCTTAAAGCCCTGTTAATCTTAGACAATGAATCTCTCTCCAAGGATGGTGTGCCCCCCTTGCTGGAAACCCCTAATGGTGCGCCCTCATTCTCTTATTGTGTCTTTGGCTGTGTAGAACCCTCCTGCACTGATGTAGAACCGAGCTAGAATGGTGTGGGAGAGTATTGCATCTCCGAGACCAAACTTGGGACAAGCTAGGTGGAATCTTTCACCACCGAATCGTCCTTTAGGGTTTGTTAAGTCAAAACCCTCAAATCCCCCAATGCTGGACTCACTAGCTAAAAGCTAGATATCAAAAGATAATCATACATGAGTGAATGAGTAGAGGCCCTTGCCTTTCCTTTATACTTTTTGGCTCCTCTTGTCCCTCCAAAGTGACTTTCATTTTATTAATATTTAATTAATTAATTAAATCAATTTAATTAATTAATTAACCTTTTTACCTCTGAAAAACACCTTATCTCTCCTTGTGGCTTCCCTTGCCACTGAAAATCACTTCTCACTATCCCATCCTGTAGTGTTGCTTCTCCGTATTCCAATGAGCTATTACACTAATAGGTTCCTCCAAGTAATGTGCCCAAAATGACCTCTTTAGTGAATTCAATTAGCTTATAGCTCAAAATAGTCAAAATCATGGAAATCGTCGAAATGCAATGGAACCAAAGCCAACCTGTGCGGAATGGCTCATAATGATGGAATATGATGAGCAATGCAAGCTGGACCCCACAATGCCTCGCAATAACCCCTGTACTCACTATAACACCCATCTAGCTACTCTGGTCATCATAAACCTCTGCACTGTGATGATGTCCCAAAGTGGGGACATTACAGACTGGTCCACTTGGGACAACTACAGTTTCAGAGTTGTCGAGACGGAGGGTTGGTGCAGGGGCTTCATATGATCAAAGATTGATGAGGAGGAGTAGCGGAGCACCACAGAGGCTTGAGCCTCACTTGGCTACAAAGACGTGCAGATCAGGTTTAGGTTCCACTTTAGGTGGAAGTCACTTGGTGAGAGGCCAAGTTGAGGATCTTGGTGAGATGTCGAGATCCAGATACTGTTGGTGAGATGCCAAGAGGGAGTGACTCTTGGTGAGATGCCAAGAGTAGTGACCGTTGGTGATATGGCAATAGGTATAAATCCTTGGTGGGAGACCAAGGTTGAGATCTTTGGTGTGATGCTAAGATCTAGTTGACCTTGGATAGGTGGAGATGCACTTCCATCTATAGATCAAGCAGGTTGAGCAGATCTGTGTCAGAGACCACTTTTGCTGATTAGGGTACAACCATACTCACCGAGTATTTGCTAGTAGGCAACCATGTCCACTATAGGGATGAGATTGGGGGTGAATGGCACTTTCCTCGTTAAGAGGGAGTGTTGAGATTTGGGTACCTTGGAAAGTGGTCCCCTTGTGGTTGTGGGTCTCTTACCACAAGAGGAAAATATTTGACCCATTGTGCCTTATACTTTATGTCTAATTTCACTTTGACATTTTCCTAAGTGAAAAGGGTGAAATTTGTCACTCGAGTGAAAAGTGACTATTAATTTACTTTGTGGGCGAATTGAGGGACATAAAGTGAAGTATGGAAACTTAACCCAAAGTGGGTTTTGAGTTGAGATTCTTTTTGAGAGATCTCAACCATTGACTAGGGATGGCTTGGGATGATCCTAGCCATCCACTTTTTAGGTTTTCTTATGATTCCTTTAAGAGGGCGCATAGGGCATTTGGAGGCTTATTCACTTGTATGTTCACCAAGAGAGTTTGGAGAAGGGCAAGAGGATGAGAATGGAAGCATTGGAAGAGGAGAGCTTGGGCGTCTCAATCCATGGAGGAGCTATGACATCTTAGACCCTTGTTTATTTATGGTGATCAATATTGCTTGGAAAAGGTTGCACATGTGGAGGAGGGCGCACCACTAGCAGGTAATAGAGGGACTTGTGCTATTTCAGATCTGTTTGCCTCATGTTGGAGGAGACACACAAGAGCAGATTTGTGTGGAAGGGATTCTTCACTGGGTCAAAGAGGAAGGAGGGCACATCATTTCTGTGTATAGAGCAACAAGGGAAGAGGGCACACTAAGCTTAGGCCCATTTCTCTTCTTGGAACTCCAAAGCTTCTCATGAGGAGTTGCTATTGTAACAGGTTCCATTGTATTAGCTTACTTGTTGTATTCATTTCTTAAAATCATCATTATATATACTTTTATTCCAAATTGGTTTTACCTGGGGGGGTTTTATCCAGGGTCATGTTGACCAAAAATACTTGTGTTCATTTCATGCATGCTTAGAGTATAGATCAACTTGTTAGAGTTGTAAAGATCAAGAGGAATGTTATTTGTTTTGAGTATATTGCATGTGCTAATCATTGCTATGAAAAACATTTGCAAGGGCACCTCAAAAGAACTCTTAACCACAAAAATTATCAGCAGAAAGTTACCAAACAGTTTGCTGTCCTAAAAGACAGCAAAATACAGTTTTGGAAGTTCAAACTTAGAGCTAAAATCTGATCAAAGACAGATCAGTTTTAGCAGCCTGATAGTACCTCATTTCTCTACAGTAGAGACAAACTTTTTAAGAAGAAACATCCCTATAGCAAGAGAAGTGGATAGATTCATGATGAAAAGACTCTAGCCAATGTCTAGATCACATGAAGTGTCAACTTCTTGGTTTATCACCATGAAAGTGCCAATGCTAAGCTTGATAATGTCCTACAGTGATTGGCCTAGGCCAAGAGGGCTCAATTACGCTATCTTGGTTGAGTGTTGGGAAACATGCTTCTTCTTGATAGCTTTTCATGCAATGTCAAGTTAGAAAGAGAAAGAAACTATATTAAGTCCACAAGTGACCAAATTAGGTCAATGGGACTCGAATGTACATCGAGTGACAACAACAATGAGGGAGTGCCTAGAGAATATCCAAAAACAAGAAGGGTCAAAATAAAAAATTTAACACGGAGTCGACCCAAAATGGTAAATTTTGTACAATGCAGTAGAGACATAAACTTTATAAAAAGAAACATCCCTATACCAAAAGAAGTGGACAGATTCATGATGAAAAGTGAAATATTCCTGATCCAGCTGATTTGGATATCTACTGCTGAACTACTGTTTTATCACTCGGATTTGATACTCTGGGGGGTTTCTGGATGCGTTTGAGTTAATGTCTGAACATGCTTGGTGATTTTCGCATGTGTGTTTCATTCATTTAGTTTTTTAGCAGTATATATGATGCATGCAAAAGAAAGGACACCACAACTCACTGATATGTATTATGAGGAAAAAGCAAGAAATACAATAATATGTTGGAAGTAGATAAACTAGTCATCAGTTAGATCTCATGGATCGTCACTGGAATACAAAGCAACTAACAAGAAATACCCGTGATCAGAAGATGAAGGCTTATCTGTGCATGCACGGATAGATCGACAAAACGCAGTTTCGAAAGCTCACGACAATTGCTGCAGATACTGGAAAACTCACCCTGATGGCTATACTCGTCAGAACGGACTGGAAACTATCCCAAAAGGAGTGCCCTGGCCTCTAGGCTGATCCTTGTAACTGTCAGATTGAAGATCCGATTTCTGAAGCTCCGGATGTCACCCCCTGGGGGTTTGCGCACCTCCTGGGCTGTGGGAGTGTGTCCTAGTGATCCCATCGGTGAAATCTGACGATATATGTCTCGAAACGATCATCGTGGTCTCCTCTGTAATGGGTCAGAAGGGTTTCCTCGGATCTGCTCCGGAATACCCCTTGGAACCCCAAATGTACTTCCTTAAGAGTTGCGCACTATTTGGCTGTTTGCTGTGCTCTGGGAGATTCCACTGTCATAAACTGATGACTGGTGGCTCAGAAGATGCGCCCTGGCTAGCTCTCTGCTGCGTCGAAAGGAATTTGCAAGATACTCCTCTGTCTTGTGTTACCACACAAACCCTCTCTCTAACCCTTGCGCCCCCACTGGCCGAGTTGCGCAATCACTGTAAACTGGATCTTCTGAATAGTACGGTGAAATACTTGGATGGGATCTCCGATAGGCTAGGGTGTGTCTCTCAACACCGAAATCGATCAATGGTGGTGGTTTCCTCCAGAAATCCATAAAACAAGGGGGTTGATTTCCTCCTCCTCTAGAACTATCTCAACATCAAATCATAACATAATGAGGAATTAGGTCGAATTCCTCCCTTTATACTTTTCCCGATCTAATTCACCGTTGACATCACTTAAGTTAGGCGCTTTTCCTCCTAAGGTGAGTAATTAATTAATTAAGTTCCCCCTTAACACCTTTTCATTCTATTTCTCCGTTGACTTAGGCTTAAGTGACTTTTCCTATGCTTTTTGGCTTAATTCATCGTTTAGCCACCAAATCACCCTTATTTCTCCTCTTATTCTTTGTTTGTGCCTGACTATACTCTTCGGGAAAAAATAGACTACCAAGTCACTTCCTGCTGGCCTACTCTTGGGAACGGGACATCATAGTCCTCCCTTCTCGAGATTGCTTGTCCTCAAGCAACATCAATCCTGGGTGCTGCAAAATATGCTCTTCCTCCCATGTGGCATCCTCCACTGGAAGTCCCCTCCATCTAACCAAGCACTCCCTGATGACCCTGTTATCGCACAGTTTGTAGCTAGGTCAAATGGCTAGAAGATAGAGGCCAAACTGGTGTAACAGGAACCTACCCCACCCAATGTCACCACAATGGGGAGGTTCTTTCTATTTAGGGAGGTTAGGCCCAGGGGAGACGTCCTCGGTAACCTGGGGTTTTGAAGAGGCCAAGGTATAAAGGTCAAAGTAAAAGTCCCTCCTCACAGGTTAACACCAAGATCAGATAGTCCGGCTAAACAACCAATAATGAAGTGTAGCCCCAAATGAGAACACCTGCTCGGAACAAAGCAACAACAAAACAATACATGCAGGCTATGATTCAATGGGTTAGTACTTCATATAACTATCTGATATCAATATATCGACAATTATACAATAGTTATTGATGAGATCAATGTTTATTAATAATAGCAATGGAACAATATCAATTCATCAATAAATATCGAAATGATGTAGCAAACAATGTATCTAATCAATCCCTTACCCAATAAATGCTTTAAAACACCATCTAATTGCTTATCAACAAAAAATGCTGCGTCAAGATGGAATAACCAAGGATGACGTTAGCCTTATTAGGGTTAGTAGTTAGTTAGGGTTTCAAATTATAAAAGTTTTAAGAGTTGTTTGACCACTATCACTTCAACGTTGGAGACCTGAGATCAATGCCTAAGGGTATATGGAGTCAATTAAAGAGAGGACGCAAAGTTGAAGGGATAAAAGGCTAAGGATGAGAGGGAAGGGTTCTAAAGTGCTGCAATGGCAGGGCCTCAGAATCAAAACCCTAGGGGAAAGAGGCTCACTCTAGTGTTGCTTAAGCAAGGCCTCGTGCTCTCTCCTCCTTCTTTAGGTTAAACTTGGCAAAACGGCTAGCATAAAAGATAAGTCAAAACAAGAGAGTGAGGTGAGGGAGAGTGTTGCAATGGCTAGGCTCTTCCTTCCTTCTTCAATGGCTGAATTTCTCTTTTAGGGGACATGAGACAACAACCTACTTGTGTGTTTGTCCCCTAGGGTTTTAAAATCAGCAAAATTTATAATAAATGCAAGAATATAAAACTACAACCATTCAATTAAGAAGTTTTGCAAAAAAAAAAAACACTTACATATCATGAAGAAATAGCATTGCAAACCCTAGTTGTAAACCTTCCTTCAAGAGAAATGCCAAGAAAATCCTTCCTTCAACAAGTGCGCCTCACTCAAAAGATGAAATACCCAGCAAGGGCGCAAAAATCAGATCTCACTAGGAGAGTGAGTTGTGTGTTATCAAAATGAGGATAAAACTCCTCAATATATACTGTATCATGACCTTTAATTAAATTTTAGGTCATAAAATTAACCGACAAGGCTTTAAACCAAAATCATATTGTTTTTACATTAAATGTTCTTTTAAAACCCTAAATGAGCAAAAAGTGAGACGTCAAACCCTCCTGAGGGAGACGTTAGGCCTTTTTGGGGCCAGTGCAGCATCCAGAAGCCAGACGTTAGCCCTCCTTGGGCTCTTCCAAGCTGCCACACGTGCCAACAACCCTGTCCATCTGCCATACGCTCATGATGATGTCACAAGCCTCCTGGTGACGTCCTGGGTCATCTGGGGTCGACGTTCCACTACAAGTGGGTCAATCCCCCTAGGTCTGGCTCAACCAAAGTGCCCCTGATGGAACGTCCTCTTCTTCTCCGGTGCAAGACCTCGGTCAAACACTGTCCTGTCTTTGCCCCTGATAGGGTCCCAACAATCATCTGATGGGCTCTTCAGCCCCATGGAGGTCCGAACTAATCATCTCCCCATGTGTACCGGTCCACGTGGTACCTGTCCATTGGGCATGGTCCTGCACATCAAAAACTACGCCCTCCATGGGCTCATTAGTCACAGGGATCATAGCAATGTCAATCACATTTCATCATCAATTTTATCAAACATATGCATAAAAGCCCTAATATATCATTCAATAGCTCAAAGACTCTACAAAAACCTACAATACAAGGTTGAGAAAAAGGATAAGATACCCTATTGGGCTAGTATCCATAAGGAAAGGAAAGTTTCCAAGGGGTTTCATCCAAGCCATGTAAATGAGGTGAAGTGGTTCAAGGGATGTCCAGACATACAGGTAGAGTGAGAGCCAGGGATGCATGATATTACCTGTGGGTGCCTTTGTAGAAGGCGAGCTATACCTGTCATGGATTCAAATTTTTCCAAGCCCCTTTTTTCCTTTATCCTTTTTATTTTCTTTTTCTTCTTCTTTTTCTTTTTATTCAAGGGCTAAGCAGAGGACACTGCCTTGGCGTGGTGACCAGAGCTGACAGTGTTACCCACAAGTACTTTCACAACGATGATGAGGCTGGCTCGTGATGAGACCCCCTTTCCCTTGGCCATGCAACCAAAGGTCACTGCCTTGGCGTGGTAACCAGATGGTGGCAATGTCATGCTGTTAGGTACCCATGAACATAATAGGCTGGCTCGTGATGAGACCCCCTATCCTCTTGATTAGGTCTTGTTTGTTATTTTTTTTCGGGTTCCTCTTGTTTCTTGCTGAGAGGCTTTTTATTGCCTTCTCGGGGATCCCTGGGCGAAGCATCTCGAGGTTTCATTTTTAGGCTTTTATCTTTTACCAGCTCCTTTTACCTTCTGGGCCTTTAGCCCCTTCTTCCCACGAGATAAGGTGCAACCCCACAAACATATCATCCTAATGCCCGAACAAGGGGAAAGGGACAGATGAGCGGGAGACAAGATGGAAAAGTGATGGTATGATGGGAGCGGATGATGGCTCTTCAGAAATCCCCCCGGTGGCAAACCAAAACCCATGGGTACAGGATTGCTAGGACACCCTGTCAATTCCCCCAATCATGGTCAAGTGGGTTAATGTAAGATCCAAGCAGTCGTCAAAGATAAAAGGAGTAAGATGCATTTATCTAAAGGTTATAATGATCAAAAGTGACACATACCATGATACCTGGACCAATTACCTCATGGAGCAAGAGCTTTCTTCGATACAAGACCAGGCCGATGGTGATGGATGCTGCTGCTGCTGACAAGACGAATCTGACGAAAGAAGAGAAGGATGGGCCCTCCAGGGCCATGCTCAGGTCAATCTTGCTCTCGGTACTCCATGTCTAGGACCTGTGGGCCTCGAGACATGCTCTCCTAGTTATCCCTAGAAATCGGGGATAACAGACACTGCTCCTCAACCTGCGCTCTCTCTGCTTGAGCACCTCCTCAGGCACTAGATCCAACTGGCCCTCCTCATCCAAGGGTGGCAACTCCTCTGAAATGCTAACCTGCTGTCCCACTGCCTTTTTAAGGCAAGAAATGTGAAAGACGTTATGAATCTTGCTACCCTCCGGTAGCTCTAGCACGTATGCCACCTCGCCTACCTTCCTGATGACTCTGTATGGCCCATAAAATTTAGGCTTCAGCTTCTCTGCTTTGCTCCTCTTCAAGAAGGACTGTCTGTATGGATGTAACCATAGAAAAACCAAGTCTCCTACCTCGAAACTGCGCTCTATCCTCTGCCTGTCTTCATAGATCTTCTGCTGGTTCTAAGATGCCTACAAGTTTTCCTTCATTGCTCGCAAAATCCTCTGGCTTTCCTCCACCCAATCTTTGGCCCCCGAGACCCTGCTATCCCCAAACACAGTCTCCACAAAAGAGGGTGCATCGTATCCATACAATGCCCTAAATGGTGACATTCTGATAGATGTATGGTAAGTCGTGTTGTAGCAATACTCACCCATGTGCAACCATCTCACCCATGTGCGCTACTGGCCTCCTACATAGTTCCTCAGATACCCCTCCACCCATTTGTTGACAATCTCTATTTATGGGTTGTAGCTGGTACTCGTGGCTAGATCTGTCCCCGCCAACCGAGAAAGCTCCTGCCAAAACACGTTGATGAAGTGCCCATCTCTATCAACGATTATCTTCTTGGGTAAGCCGTGCAACCATAATACCTCTCTGAAAAATAACTCCGCTACCTGTATGGCCTTGTAGTCCGTGGGTATGGCAAAGAAATGTGCAAATTTGGTTAGCCTGTCGACCACCACAAATATACAGTCCCTGCCCTGCACTCGAGGAAGGCCTGTAATGAAATCCATAGAAATGCCGTCCCATTTCTGCTCTGGAATGGGTAGAGGTTGAAGTAACCCCACAGGGTGTGTCTTCTCGGACTTGTTCTGCTGACAAGTTGTGCACTCCCGGATGTGTATCCTTGAGACTCTTCCATGAGAATCTCTCCCTGATCTGCCTGTACGTTTTGAAGTACCCCTGATGCCCGACTACAGGTGAATCATGACACACCTTCAGAATCTTCCCCTTCAAGGTAGATTCTGGAACCAAGTAGATCTGGTCCTTGTAGAAAATGACATCATCTAGTACCCGATATCTATCATCAACCACCTGTCCATCCATCACCTCACAAGCAAATTTGTTTTTGGAGTATTCTACCAACAAATGTGCTTTCCAATCTGTGCAAATGTCCATCATCGAACACCTTGGTGGCTTGCTGGACAAGGCATCTGCTACAACATTCCTCTTTCCCTTGACATACTCAATGTCAAAGTCAAAGGCTTGGATCTTCGAGACCCACTTCTGCTGTCTCTAACTGAGGTCTTTCTGATCCAGAAAATACTTGAGACTGTTGTGATCAATCTTAACTACAAATCTGCTACCTACCAGATACTACCTGAATTTGGTTAAGGCATGCATGATTGCCAGCATTTCCGTGTCGTAAATAGAGTAGAGTCTCTCTGACTCGTTGAACTTCTTGCTCTCGATCACAATGGGATGGCCTCCCTGCATCAAAACTGCTCCAATCCCCACCCCTGATGCGTCGCACTCTAAGACAAACGACTGTGAAAAATATGGAAGGGCTAGAACAAGGCATGTGCTCATAAGTTCCTTCATTTTCTCAAATGTCTGCTGTGACTCCTTTGTCCAATGAAAGGCACCCTTCTTGGTCAAATCTGTGAGTGATGCTCCCAATTGTGAAAATCCCTTGACGAACCACTTGTAGTAACTGCATAACCCAAAGAATCCCTTCAACTCCGCGAGGTTCTTGGGTGTTGGCCAATCCAAAATGGCCCTGATCTTCTCCTGATGAACCTGTACTCTCTTCTCACTGATGATATGCCCCAAGTTAGTAGTTCTCTCATGCTAAACTCACATTTGGACTCCTTGGCATATAATGACTGTGCCTGCATAATGCCCAAGACCTCCTCCAAATGTGCCAGATGCTCATCCCATGTCTTGCTGTAGATCAATATATCATCGAAGAATACCAAAAGGTATTTCCTCAACTGCCCTCTGAAGATGTGGTTCATGCAAGATTGGAAAGTGGCAGGTGCGTTGGTCAATCCAAACGGCATGACCAAGAACTCAAAATGTCCGAAATGGCATCTGAATGCTGTCTTCTCTATATCCTACTCCCCGATGTTGATCTGATGATATCCTGACCGTAGATCAATCTTGGTGAAGAAAACTGCCCCATGTAACTCGTCCATCAACTCTTCTATGTGCGAAAGGGGTACCTATTCTTTATCGTTTTCTTGTTGAGAGCTCTGTAATCAATGCACATCCGCAATGTGCCATCTTTCTTTAGTACCAGAACGACTAAAGAGGCAAAATGACTCGTGCTGGGCCTGATGTGCCCCATCACAAGCAATTCTTTGATTGCTTTCTCAATCTCGTCCTTGAATCTCTTGGGGTGCCTATAGGGCGCGGTGATCACCGGTGTAGCCCTTGCTTCCAACTCGATCGTATGCTCAAATCCCCTATCTGGTGGTATTGACCCAAACACTGGCTCATATTGACTCAAAATCCCTCTGATCTGTGGATGGTAATGCTCTCTGCCCTCAGAATCCTTCCACGTGGTGATCAAACATTCTGCTGCATAGGCTACATCACTGTGATGGAAGATTCGCTCCATCCTTTTTGCCGATACTGCTCGTGGTGCTCCTGTAGACATGCCTCTCAGTACCACTCTCAATCCACTGGCGTTTTTGAAGCTCATGGTCAACGTCTGATAGTTGAAACCAATCTCCCCCAATGAATATAGCCACTGTACCCCTAATACTGCATCAATATCTGATAGGTCAACTACATAGAAAGTATCTGTCATGGTGTAGTTTCCTAGTTTGACCTCTAGGTCTGGGATGATTCGTTGAAAGTAGGAATGTTCAACTTTCCCACTTTCTTGATGAAAGCCATGTTGTGAGTTTGCCCGTTGCCTCTCTGTGCCTCCCGGGGTCTGTTTCGATATTTGATTGAACATTAGTCCATCAAACTCATGTCTGCATGGAACTACGGTCCTAGTGCCAAGTAGTCTCTCCTTTACTCCCTAAACGGATCCTGTGGCACCAACTGTCCTTGACCCGACTATCCTCCTGCCTGCCGTAGTTGTCCCAATGACTGTCCTCCCTGGAATTGTGGGTATAAAGGTTGGGGAATCCTCCCAGACGATGTGTAGGTTCAGACTGGTGAAGGGTGTGGACTAGCTCCGCCTTGAGATCCACTGGAGCCACTGGCCCCATCTCCCTGGTGTCCTCTTGAATCACTCACTCCTCCTACGGCGTTGGCACCAATAGTGCTCATACTATGGTGGAGCATCTGTGCACTGATAACCATCTACTGTATGGCGTTCATCATGTCCCTTTGTCCTCTAGTTAGGTCATTCAACATGGCCTGTGTACTGTCAACATGTGTCTCGGGGCCTTTCCCCCTGCCCTCAGGTGTCTCACGCCTGTCACCCATAGTCCTATCTTTCTCGGCCTCTGTGTCCGAAATGGTATGTTCTCTATCCTCTAACTCTGGCTCTGTATTTGACCGAGTGTGGGAGTGTAATCCTTTTGGTTTATATCTCTCCTATCTTTGCTATGACCTCTACGGTACTGGATGTACTCGTCCCCAATATGTCCTCGACCCTCTGGGTATTCTTCACCTGTTCTCGGAATCATGGGGTCATGAGAAGCACTTCTTCACAGGCTGGCAGGAAGAAGGCTCTGATACCACTGAAATATACCCTGATCCAGTTGATCTGGATATCTACTGCTGAACTATTGTTTTATCACTCGGATCTAATACTCTGGGGATTTCTGGATGCGTTTGAGTTAATGTGTGAACATGCTTGGTGATTTTCGCATGTGTGTTTCATTCATTTAATGTTTTAGCAGTATATATGATGCATGCGAAAGAAAGGACAACACAACTCACTAATATGTATTATGAGGAAAAAGGAAGAAATACAATAATATGCTGGAAGCAGATAAACTAGTCATTAGTTAGATCTCATGGATCGTCACTGGAATACAAAGCAACTAACAAGAAATACCCGCGATCAGAAGATGAACACTGATTTGTGCATGCACGAATAGATCGACAAAACGCAGTTCCGGAAGCTCACGACAACTGCTGCAGATACTGGAAAACTCGCCTTGATGGCTATACTCGTCAGAACGGACTGTAAAATGTCCCAAAAGGAGTGCCCTAGCCTCTAGGCTGATCCTGGTAATTGTCGGACTGAAGATCTGATCTGTGAAGCTCCAGATGTCACCCCTGTTGAAATAATGTAACTGCGAAGAGCATTCTTATTATTTTGTTATTGGATTAAATCCCCATTGTGGATTAATCATGTCATTATTATTATTTTTATTATTAGATTAATCCCCATTGAGGATTAATCAAGTCGGTAAT
>ML780581.1:1915379-1926602 GCA_009831015.1 Picea engelmannii
TGCTGGGTTTTCTTCCCCTAGAGGGTTTCCCAGGATAAATGCTGTGTCTCTTGTGGATGTGTATTTCTCAGTGATCTTGTTCTTATTATGCTCTTATCTTATGAAATGCAAAGAACTATAATAATGGCATAAAACATTAACAACCCCTTGGGGGTTTGTGCACTTCCTGGGCTGTGGGAGTGCGCCCTAGTGATCCCACCGGTGGAATCTGACGATATATGTCTCGAAATGGTCGTCCTGGTCTCCTCTATAATGGGTCGGAAGGGTTTCCTCGGATCTGCTCCGGAATACCCCCTGGAACCCCAAATGTACTTCCTCAAAAGCTGCGGACTATCTGGTTTTTTGCAGCGCTCTGGGAGATTCCACCATCATAAACTGATGACTAGTGGCTCAGAAGATGTGCTCTGGCTAGCTCTCAACTGAATTAGAAGGAATCTGCAAGATACTCCTCTGTCTCGTGCGGCCAGACAAACCCTCTCTAACCCTTGTGCCCTCAATGGCTGAGCTGCGCAATCACTGTAAACTTCTGAATAGCACGGTGAAATACCTGGATGGTATCTCCGATAGGCAAGGGTGTGTCTCTCAACACCGAAACTGATCAATGGTGGTGGTTTCCTCCAAAAATCCACAAAACAACAAGGGGGTTGATTTCCTCCTTCTTTGGAACTATCTCAACATCAAATCATAACATAATGAGGAATTAGGTCAAATTCTTCCCTTTATACTCTTCCCAATCTATTTCACTGTTGACATCACTTAAGCTAGGCGTCACTTAAGCTAGGCGCTTTTCCTCCTAAGGTGAGTAATTAATTAATTAAGTCACCCCTTAACACCTTTTCATTCTATTTCTCCATTGACTTAGGCTTAAGTGACTTTTCCTATGCTTTTTGGCTTAATTCATCTTTTAGCCCAAGGCTGTTGGGAGCAGGGAGCGGAATCGAGAAGCGAGAGTGGGAGCGTTTTTTATATAATACATAAAATATATATATTTTGATGCATATATATAAAAAAACATGTAGAATGTTGAATCATTTGCATAAAACATGAAAACATAGATATAAGAACACTTAACTAATTGATTAGTGATGAATCATGATCATTAAAGCATCAACTGTCAACCATTTAGTACACATATAACATTAATCATAAACATTTGTCATCAATAGATTGTAAAAGACATCAACCACAAAATGAAATAGAGTCTAGACTCTAGACTCTAGAACATCATATTCATTACCAAAGAGTTGTAAGATTCATTGAATAGTTCAAAGTTCAAAGTTCAAAACGTCAAAATTCAAATTTCAAACTTCAAACTTCAAAGGTAAATTGTCATATAATGTTCATCTTCAAACTTCATTATTTACAGAATAAGCCATAATAAAGACTCAAGACTCAAGACTCAAGACTCAACACAAAGTACGAAGTTCTAGAATCTAGAGACTACTTCTAAATAGGAAACAAAAAAAGAGATCTAGTATATAGTAGCAAGTACTAAGTACTATTCTCTAAGTTTTCCTCTTGCCATGAGAAGCTTCTAGTTTCTTATCCCGTGATCTTTGAAGAGAAGTAGGAACAGGTGGATGTGATTGTGGAACACGACCAACAATTGAATGGCTCCCACGTGACAATGGACACTATGAAGATAAAAAGTAAAATTGTTGAATTTGGAACACCGCTAGTGGATGGGGGTGGCATGTCTCCCCCAGGAATATGATCACCATCACGATCACCCAAAAGTTCCTCTTCCAAGCATTCTAAAACAATGGCTCCATCCTCCAGATTAGTCTACTCTGGATTGTTGTCCCAATTCATATCTCTTTTATGGTTATATAAAGCACTCTTCTCCCTTACATCACAATAATGCGACAACAACCTCAAGTTGTAATGCACATAAACCAAGCTTTCAGCCCGGTCTGCGTTCAAGCTGTTTCTCTTTACATTGTGGATGAAGCTATAGTTGCTCCAACACCTCTCTGCAGAAGAGGTGTTAACAACCTGACAAAGCACCTTCACCGCCAATTTATGCAAATTTTTGGCAGAGGAGCCATACATGTTCCACCATTCGATAGAACCCATCCTGTCTTGATCTTTGGTTGCATGCAAGTTACCAAAGATTCCATGCTCACTGATGTATTTACTCAATTCGCTTCGTACTTGAGCACACTCCTCTTCATCAGGTACCAACTTGTCCAATGCAAGCGTTTATCCATTTTGCACCTCTGGATGTGTGTGTGGTTTTCTCCTTTCCCCACCCCCAGGTGCTGGTTGGGCCAACCAAGATGAAGAATAATATTTTGGGGTAAGGACATATGCCAAGGCATGGAGTGGAACATTCAAATTATCCCACCTTTTGACCACATATTTATGGATATGGTCATACAAGATCGCATCCCCCGCAGTGTAGGAACTTTAGCCACCAAATCACCCTTATTTCTCCTCTTGTTCCCTGTTTATGCCCGACTATATTCTACGGGAACAAATAGACTACTAAGTCACTCCCTGCTGGCCTACTCTTGGGAACGGGACATCACAAAAAGACCATAGCCAATGTCTAGATCACAAGAGTATAAAGAATAAATATTGATAAGAAAAGAGGAGAGGGATGTGTGTTAGTCTTCATATAGAGTAATCACAGAATTTTGAATCAATACCATATGTTTGTCATTTATTAAATTATATGCATAGCTTCTGAAATTTGGTGAGGAAGTTATTGTTCAGTTTGCATAAAATAATATGGACAACTAGTTCCTATATGACTTATATAGGTTAAATCTAAAATATTGCATTATTTCAACTTTCAAGAAACAAAGGACTGACTTCATACCTTGATGATATATATGGATTCAATTCTTGCAGGGTACGTATGTTGAAGGTATTAAAGAGGAAGTTGTTTTATCTCCTGCACATGCACTTTCCTTGATTGCTGCAGGGGAAGGTATTTGATTTAATTATGATGTAACCAAAACCCTACAATGTCTTTCTATTTTATAATATTGTTCTTTTTCAAATTATTGGGAGACATTTAGCAACTTAAATAGTGTTTGCAATCAATATTCATGCTCAAAATTCTTATCATTTCATTTTATTACTTGTCATTTATCATTTGTTTTCCTTTTTTATGGTAACATGTTAGCAACTTAAAGTGTTTCATGGTTATACGTTGTGGAATTTTATATATTTTTAATGTTCTGTAAATGGATTAGTATGATTTTTTAAACTTAGCTGACTTTTGTTATATCATTCTTCACAAATTTATCTAGTTCTATATACCCTTCTTGTTATGTTCTTTGGACTTTGATGCAGCACCACCAAATCAATTGTTTGATCATTGAAGTCATTGTTATGCAATTGTGAAAATTTTATTGAAATATCTTAATTAAGCACCCATTGATTATTACAACAAATATGGATACTTACTAAACTGACATAATACTAAGAAATTTTCAGAAGTCCTCACTTTCTGTACTTTTTGTTGTCTCTGTATTTATTTGGTGCATTAGTACTTTGAGTGAGAAATGTCAATACTGACCAGGCAAGTTGAAATGCATTGCATATAAGTTTAAACTTTATCAAGGCGTTTCATTTTTATATTAATGCTTAATCTCTATAAAAATATGAGGCTGTGAACACACACACTTTACACAGAACTGCAGAGAGAGAGGCAGATACAATTGGAGATATTCATTTTGAAAGTGAGATACAAAAGTCATATATGTCACGAGATAGACAAGTTGCTGGAGATATGTTGGCTAATCTTGACTCGTGGTCCTTAATGTCATTTATGACTCACTTTTAGTGGGTGGTTAGTAGGTGGGCTTTGTGGTCCCATGTTTTTATGGGATTGGGGGAATCTAAATCCCACTCTTATATGTTTTAGTCTTTTCCTCATTTGTAATCATCAAAAACCATATCAAGTATATGAACTATATTGATTAATAATAATAATAATAATCTATTTTTAAGGTCACGGCCAAGCCAGCACACCAAATTGGTGTATGAGACCCCCTTGTTTGTGGGACAAGGGACCCCCCTCCGCCCAGCGATTTCACTGGTAAAGTCTACGAAGTTATACATACCCTACCCCCCTCTGGATTTGAACCTGTGACCTCTTAAGAGGAAATACATGTTCTTAACCATTAGGCATTATTTAGTTATAAGGTCCTATTGTCCCCAAGTTGTCCCCTATCTCTTACAGTGAGGCCAAATGCTAGGGCGTAGTGTGCGGGATGCACCTTCTTGGTGTTAGCTTTTTAGCTCGGGAGGTACTCCGCATGTTTTGTCTTGAATGCGGATGTTACCTTATGTTGACACTACTAGGCACTTAACTTTGTAATGAGTTTTTATAAAGTTGTAAAGTGGTTCTTTTATTAAAGTGACTTTTTAATAAAATGTACCTTCTAATTTTAAAGTGACTTTATTTCATAAAGTGCACTTATGTAATAAAGTGAAATTACTTTAATATTTTAAATGATTCATTTTGGAGGGAATGAATCATGACTCTTGATCTTCCAAAATGCAAGATTAGATCTTGGCCTTTGGATATAGGGTTGGGGAAGGTGAAAAGACACTTGGGAGGGAAAAGGTCATTTTTAGACTTATAAAAGAATGCATTGGGTACTGTGCAAGACACAAGAGAGGAGATTGAGAGAAAATTTTTGAGTAGGCTTGAGATAGGAAAAATAGGGTGGCAGAGGGCACATTTCCCAAGACAAAGTGGGCACAAATCCCAAGGGAGCATTTCTGTTTCATTGTTGAGTTATTTTTCTGTTGTGGGAGGTCGTACTGTACGGATCCGTACAACTCATACAACAAGTGAAAAGGGCACGAAAATCGAGGTGGGGCTTGGCACAGTTTTCAAGACTGTTTTGTTGTTGCTAGGCCGTACAAAACAGTCCGTACAATAGGTTTGCATGTTTTTCGAGGTGCTGTAATTTATGGGTGGGTCGTGTTATCCACCAGTTTGCATAAGCTGGATTTCCTGAAGAGCCGCAAGAGAATGAGCAATCGATGCTCATATATGCAGATTTTAGTGATTCAGCAGGCCTTAAAAGGGCCCCTTTTTCCCGCATTTCCACCATTGTAATAAATGTCCTAAGTATGAGATCCTGTAAAAGGCTATTGGCCACCCTTGATCTAGGAGTGGGCACATACTTCAGAGTGTTTTTTTCTTCTTGTTAATTATTTTTTCTGCTTGCCTTAGTGAGCGATTAAATAATTTCTAAGTTTTTTCACTCAGATGACTTGCTCCAAAGCCGGAGCATGTGTTGACAAGCAGGTCTTGGTATGGAAAATCCAATGTCTAGTGTCAAACTGTATATAAGCTCATACTAGAACATAGTGTCTGAGTCATTTGGAAATTGCGGCTAAGTCTGATAGGTTTTTTTAAAGTTTTTAGTGAATTAATTAAATTCCCGCAAAAATGGAATTTATTAATTCTGAGTCAATAAATGTAAAAAATATGGCATCAAACATTGTCAGATGCCATATTTACAGCCGTTTTCCAGTCCGGAGTATGATGTAAACCCCTATTTCCCATCTTTCGAGATTAAGAAGTGATTATTATCATTAAAAAAGTCAATATTACTCGAAAAATACGGAAAATGGGTAATTAATTAAATCTTCTAAATTTTAGGAGAACTGGGAAACATGTTTTAAACACGTTTTTTGTGTGTCCCTAGTTGACTAAAGGCTCAAGGTGAGTTAACTAATGGGGAGGTCGACTTAGTTAGATGACATGGAGTTGGGAGGAGTTACCAATGAAGGAACTCGACTCCCATCCTAAGTGGTGCATTCCCTAAACCCTAGCGCATTAGTTAAGGGGCCCACACATCCCTTAACTCCCTCTCTCACTCGCACTCACTCCCACTCATCTCCCCTTTACCTAACTCCCACTCCCCTTCATCTACCTACATCTCCACTTAACTATACACCCACTCCCCTTCACTCCCACGCATCTCCTCCTCATCTAGTGCGCCACTCTCTCATCCCCACGCATTACCTAAACCCTAAACCTAACCCTAAGCGTATGCATCACCAAGGGATTATCACCTCCATTCCTATTTAAGAGAGGGTCGACCTCCTCATGAGTTAGTTGAATCTTGGGCAAGCAAGCATTGTAATGTTGTATCTTCTTCTGAAATAATAAAGACTTTGGAGCTAGCTTTGGTGTGTGGAGTTAATGTGTGGATGGATGTTGAATACATGAGGTGATGTTGTATTGATTTTATGCATAGTATCTTTGCTATTTGGCTAATCATAGGGATATTGTTATCTAGATGGAGTAAGTTATTTAATTTGTTTATTATGCAATTTACTTGTTGATCTATACTCAAATATTTAATAGCATGTGTGTTTTTGCTTAAACTAATGTGCTCTTGAAACTTGTTGTTTAGAGAAACACCAAATACAGGAACTTGTAGGTATCAATTTTGCAGGTAGCACCAATCTCTTGGAGAGACAAAGGAGCTCGGTTTCTTCCCCTCTTCTTTCCAAGGAGTTCTTCAAGAAGGCATTTACTCTCTTCTTCACATCAAGGAGAGCCCCATAGCTCAAATTTTCTAAGCTCAAGCAAAAACTCAAATTTGATAAAACTCTTTCCCCTACTCTCTTTTCCTTGATTGCATGCAAGTTAGAATAAGTCAATATTTCCTTCTTAAAACATCTAAAGGTTTGCATGCATGGTTTGCTAGATCTAGGCTGAAATTTGTCAGTTTTAAAGGTAGATCTAGACAAAGTTTGAAGCAATTTACTTAGTCTTTTTCATCTAAGTTTTAGATTAAGAATTTTTGCCTAGCTCAAATTGTTTATCAAGCTGTTTAGAGATTGCATGTTGGCTGTCCTAAAACAACAAACAAAAGTCTTTTAAAAGAGCCTAATTTAGGATTGTTTAAAGCCTTAAAAAACCCTAAAATTTTGCCTTTTGCCTTAGAAAAATTCCTAAAAATTTTTGGTAATTTTTTTAGTTGTTTAGAATTCTTTTCTATCATTTCTAACTTCATCTGTTTGCTGTTTTGTTGCAACAAGAACAAATACAAGAGGAGATTCCGCTCGTTTTGGGTGAAATTCAAGACTTTAAGGGACCCTAGGGGGTTGTGACTTCGTCAAAACGAAGTGTCTCATTTATTCTTTTCATCTTGTATTCATCTCTATGATCCATTAATAAGGTCTCCTTTTCCTCTAAGAGAGCTAAAAGCTCAAATAGAACACTAAGTTCTCCATTGTAATAAGTAATAAAAGCGGGCCTTTGTGCCCTGTTTCTTCATCCCCTTAGGGGGATTGGTGTTGTGGTTTGTCCTTTTTCTCTTTGAGTTGTGCATGCTTAAGATATAACGATCAAATACACAATTCAAATATATCAAACACACTACAACACTCTTCATGCATGTTAAACCAATTTTCAGATTTCTCATGCAATATTAGTTTAAGTAATTTTCCTTCTTCTTTTTAGTTTTGCAACAACATTTTTCAAGCAATATCTTGTTGATCTCTCTCCCAAATACAAAGCAGGGTATATAAACTTAAGTGTTGCAATTCGTTTCTTTCTTTCAAAGTGTTTGTACAAGTGCCTCAATTACAAAGCAGGGTGTGTGATCTCTCTTTTCATTTTTATCAAAGTAATTGAACCTTGCTAGTATAATTAGGGCAATCTCCGAGTGGTACTATTCGTTTAAAACCACTACCCTGGGTGGAGTGTGTCAAATCACCTGACAACTCGCCTTGTTGGATCTGTGGCACACCCAGTCGACAAGTTTTAGATTGGTGAATAATACATAAGGGGGCCAAACACTTTCACTAATTAATTACAAAATTAGCCTTAATAAAATCTTCGATCTACATTGCCCATGACTCCCTTTAAGGCACTGGTTAAAACATATTTTTCAGTCTTTCTTATGTGAGCAGTTTTACTTATGCATGTTATCTAATTTCTATATTGCTCTTGATTATTACAGCGGTTGTATCCTTTTGATGTATAAATGTTTCATGAGAAAATGTTCTTTATGATGATATATGCTAAGTAGTGTGATCGAGTTTTATTTTTTCAGCAATAAACTCCTAGGCTAAAGTATTTTTCTTTCTTAGTTTAGAAAAAACTTAGTTTTCTTTTATAGGGACTACCCCCCTTGGCTTTGCTAGGAGTTGGCCTAGACGGAGGAGTTGAGGATCAGGTGACAGGCTACAACACCTTGACTCGAGACTTGCCCCCAAGGACACACTAATTGGATTGAAGGTTTCTTCCACGTTACCCCAAGTGTGTATTAGGACGGGAACATTTTTGGCACCATTGTCGGGGATAAACCTTTCTATTCCCGGGTTACGACTTGTTTTTTCCTTTTAGTTTTTACTTAGTTTTCTTTTGATGCTTGTAGTTTATCAGAAATAGACTCAACCATCTGGCGACTCCACTAACTTCCAATTTAACTAAGTATTCTACTAGGAGGAACTCAGAAGGTCTGGTTAACCTTATTCCTGAACCTGAGAAGGTTTATCGAAGGAGGTTAGCCAAAGCCTCCTATCGTAGAGTACTTAGTCATTTAGGAACAGAGTCAATTTCTGATATACACTTGCTCTTTGTTGATCAAAGATTTATTTCAGAAATGTCTATCTATAATAAATGTGACTTTACTGCAATTAATAATTATCCGCATGCTTTACCTGAAAAAGCCATAGAAAAGTTTCCTAGTTTCCAGGGTAACAATGCAATATCAGCTAAAATGCATATCAAAGCTTTCATGAGATGTACTAACAAATGGTGTGCAACTCATGATTATGAAGATGTCAAAATGAAATTATTTGTCTTATCCTTAGAAGATATTGCCTTAGATTGGTATGAAGATCTGTCTGACAACAAATTCAAAACGCTCAAAGAACTTATAGATGCCTTCATTGAAAAGTGGGGGGAGAAGAAAGATCATCGTCAGTTGTTAGCGGCCCTTAACTCAATCAAGAAAAATGAGAATGAAACAATGGATGAATTCAATCAGAAATTTAATGAACTTGTATCCAGTATGCACGATGACATCAAGCCCCCTAAAGAAGCTATCCAAATCTATTATGTCGAGGCCTTTGGAGGGGAAATGATATACCAACTTAGAGACAATGAACCCCTCGACCTCAAGTCATCTCAAGAGATAGAAGTCAAAATAGATAAGAACATTCAAGCATCAAGCAAGTCCAACCAAGGCTGTTGGGAGCGCGGAGTGGGAGCGGGAAACGCAGATTTTCAAAAATCTCCGGGAGCGGGAGCGTTTTTAATATAATACATAAAAAAATATATTTTGATGCATATATATATATATATATATATANGAGCGGGAAGAGTAGATTTTCAAAAATCTCCTGGAGCAGGAGCGTCTCGGGAGCGTTTTTTATATAATACATAAAAAATATATATTTTGATGCATATATATATATATATATATATATATATATATATATATATAAAACATGCAAAATGTTGAATCAATTGCAAA
Organism: Picea engelmannii; assembly: GCA_009831015.1. NCBI lineage: Eukaryota > Viridiplantae > Streptophyta > Pinopsida > Pinales > Pinaceae > Picea > Picea engelmannii. The sequence goes on from ML780581.1 coordinate 1,924,850, forward strand.
AAATATGAAAACATAGATATAAGATCATTTAACTAATTGATTAGTGATGAATCGATGATCATTAAAGCATCAACCATTTAGTACATACTACATACTACACATATAACATCAATCATAAACATATGTGGGACTCAACATTAAAGCATCATAACTTCAATCATAAAAGCATCATAACATCAATCATTAAAGCATCATAACATCAATCATCAACTACCATTCAATTGCTCATAGACAAAATGTTGCTGCATCAATGATATAATAGCAAGGAGTGACGTCAGCATTCAGGGTTAGTAGGTTAGGGTTTTGAGATTCAAAAATTTTAAGAGTTTGTTTGATCAGCTTCACTTCAACGTTTGAGGACTCTCAGATCAGTGCCTTAAGGTTTAATGGAGTCATAAGTGAAGGACGCAAAGGTTGAAGGAGATGAGATTTCAAAGGACTAGAGGGAAAAATTTCAAGGTGCTGCTAAAGCAGGGCCTCAAAGACAGAATCCTAAGGGAGAGAGGCTCACTCCGGTGTTGCAAAAGCAAGGCCTTGTGCTCTCTCCTCCTTCCCGGCAAACGACTAGCTCAGATGAAGCACAAAATCAAGACAAGAAGGCTTAATGAGGGAGAGTGTTGCTACAGAAAGGCTCTTTCATCAAACCCTAAAGGAAAACGGCCCTAAGTGTAGATAACCGAGGCCTGGGACGTCTTCCTCCTCTTGGATTCTAAATGATACGGCTAGCACAGGGGAAAGAGAAACAAGGAGTGTAGCTACGGCTTGGCTCTCTTTCTCTCTTTCAATGGCTGAAAGTTTCTCTATCAGGGGACATAAGACAAGGACCTACTTGTGTGCTTGTCACCTAGGGTTTTGATTTAGCAAATTTATAAGCAATATGCAAGAAATTTAAACTACAACCATTCAATAAGAAGTTTTGCAGAAGAAACACTTACAATTCATGAAGAAATAACCGTGCAAACCCTAGTTGTAACACCTTCCTTAAAGAGAAACACCATAAATGCCAAAAACTCTCTTCCTTCAACAAGTGTGCATCACTTAGTTCAACCAAAAACCCCAATAGGGCACTAAAAATCAGACCTCACTATGAGTGAGTGAATTTGTGATGATAAAAATGAGTCAAAACCCTCAATATATAGTGTATCAATGACCTAATTTACTTTTTTAGGTCATAAAAAGGCCGACAAGGCCATAATTCCAAAATAATACTGTTTTTACATTAAATGCTAAGTAAAACCCTAATCAAGCAAAAGGTGAGACGTCAAGCCCCTTTGAGGGAGACGTTAGCCCTTTCTAGGGCCAGTGCAGCATCCATAAGCAAAACGTTAGCCCTCCTTGGGCTCTTCCAAACTGCCACACGTGCCAACCACCCTGTCCATCTGCCATAAGCTCATGATGACGTCATAAGCCTCCTGGTGACGTCCTGGGTCATCTGGAGCCAACGTTCCACTGCAAGTGGGTCAATCCCCCTAGGTCCAACTCAGCCAAAGTGCCCCTGATGGAACACCCTCTTCTTCTCCAGTGCAAAGGCCCTGATCCATCTCCATCCTGTCTCTGCGCCCTGATGGGGTCTCAACATCCATCTAGTGGGCTCTTCAGCCCCATGGAGATCTGAACTGGTCATCTCCCCATGTGTACCGGTCCAAATGGTACTTGTCCGTTGGGCATGGTCCTGCACATCAAAAGCTACGCCCTCCATGGGCTCATCAGTCACAGGGATCATAGCAATGTCAATCACATCTCATCATCAATA
>ML780581.1:1971980-1982175 GCA_009831015.1 Picea engelmannii
GACATGACCTTTCATTATTAATAATTATTATTTATTAACTATTATTATGTTATGAATATCTATTTATGTATATTTTATGTTCATAACATTGCCTACCCCTTAAAAATGCTTTGTCCTCAAAGCATAAGCACTGGAAGGCTTCCTCAAAGCTCTGATACCAAATGAGACGAACAAAGTTCGCTCACACAAGAATAATTGAAAATATCTGGAATATAACAAAGTAATCCATATAGGACTGTAAATAATAAATGAATAATAAGATAATATATGAGATAATGAGATGATTACAATTGAGAACTGAGGGCCTGCTTATATACCCACGCAGGGGTGCCCTTTACCAATAGTCATGTCCTTTGAGACATGACCTTTCATTATTAATAATTATTATTTATTAACTATTATTATGTTATGAATATCTATTTATGTATATTTTATGTTCATAACATGAGCACAAATACCCCTATCAAAAACCCAAGGACTTAGTTTTTACAATAATTGCTCAAAAACATTTAATTAATTAAATAATTAAAATCCCAACCTTAGGAAAATTAATTAAATTTAATTAATTAAAAAAAACCTATCTAGACTCGACGAAATTCCGCGAAATTTTCTACAATGTCTAACATGGTCATTTACATCATTCCTAAACAATAGCTACCAAATAATGAGACCATTAGAACGCCGTTCACCACTTTGGAGAAATTATTGCAAGTGTGAGGGAAAAACTCATGGGAAATCAACCAGGCTGAAAAGCCCAATTGACAACCTGAGGATAAAAAACCCTCGGTGAAAAGAACTCTCCCAATGAAAACATCCCAAGGTACCTGACCTAAGTATGATCCATGCAGACCTATTACATTATTAACCCACGCAGGGGTGCGGAAATTCCGCTTACAAAAATTTGTGCTGGAAGCATAAAATGCCCAGTAGAACCAAACTGTCTTCAACATACATGCATCTGATGATGCATATCTTCATGGCACATGGAGTTGACCCCCTAGTTGAATAGGTGGTCAACATGGAGTGTGGTTATTGAGAGACTCAGTGCATAACGAATAAAGGGTACCTACGATATCCATTTCGATCTATAGTGTGCTCCTGCCCTCCATTGTGTGTATTGCTTGTTAATTTTTCATGGTATTAGAGCTATTTCAATAATCTCCTCAAGTTGTTGTTGTGGAGAAGGCTCATTAGTCATAGGAATGAGTGAAATCCACCCGAGAAGGGGATTTCCTTCTTTTTATCAATGACCAATGTAAAATCCTTTTGGAAAAGGGCCTTTTTATCCATCTCAAAGTACTCTCTTGTTTTCGTGTGGGATCAACAAATTTTAGAGGTCTTTGGTTTGACCCTTTCTAAACATTAACTTGATGGAAGATTGTGCCCCACCTCTAGTTTTTGGAACAAAGAAAGGTGAGGTTCTCACAGAAGGTGAATCCAAAGAGTCCCTTTCACTGTCCTAAGTCCCAGATATGCCTATGGAGCTATTCCACTGGCAGCAAGTTCAACTTTCAGAGCAACTACCTCTTCCCTCTTTTTATCCTTTTCATAAATAACTTCTTGGGGAGCTCGCATAACCAATGCTGAACGTATTGCGATAATATCGAAATTATCACGATATTATCGCCAAAACCCAACTCAGTGATAATATCGCTAGTATTTATTGCGATAATTTCAATAATTTGAAATTATCGTGATTATTTGGAAATTATCGCTTTGTTGCATCAATTAATCAAATTTTTGGTCTTTTAACCCTCATTTTTCAAAAGTGTGTTAGGGTATTGAACCAATGTTTTCAAACTCGGACCCCAATTAATGGTAATGTTAAATTCTTAAAGTAAAAGTTGACATTTTATATAAAATGTCAACTTTTACTTAAATTTTTAACATTACCATTAATTGTTTCAGGATGTTTGAGAGTGGTTCCAACCTCATCGGACTTCATATGGAGAAAGTAGAATTTCATATCCCGTTCAAAATTCAGTGGACTTGGTTTTCAGGATTGGTAGGATTGCAACACTTTCATTCGATTCTATCACATATGAGGGTATGGGATTGGCATTTAATCAAGATAACCTTGGTTCAACCCTTTAGCTTGCATGCATAGTCTCCAATCACCAACAAATATTCTCATGCTAAAGGCCTCACACAGATGATGAATAAAGACACTCCAAACTTTGCTCCAAGAATAAGAGAAATAGTATTGCTCACCGAACAAAAACCATTACAAATGAAGGGAGCCTCTTATTGATAGAGTTCTAGACTCAACCATCTCAAATCAAATAATAATATCTTGGTGAGCATGTTTGATGGGTCAAACATTTTAAAATAATATTACAAATCCTTTAATTGGTCATCAAATAATAATAAACTATCTCATGTGAGAGTAAAAAACCCTAGGGTGCATGTCTACGAGAGAGAATCTCCAACTAGTAATAAAATCATGCTCAAGATACGTGCGTTGTTGGAATTTGTGCGTCGTTTGCTAATTTTTGGTTTTTAGAGGACTAGGTTGTCGGATTTTGGTAAAATTGTGACAGCTGCGAGGGCTGGTTTTTGCCCTTAGAATTTCTGAATTTGACAATTTTACAGAACAGAAAATTTTGTGCCTCAAGTGCAATGATGATTTATCTTTGATGTGGTTATTTCCATTGCTATATTTTTTAGTCAATAATTTCAGTGTAAAATTGTTCAGTGATAACAACTAGGGTTTACTGTTGAATCATTAAGAAGTAATTTTCAGATCTGACATTAGTCACATGAGATTGCATGTGAAAATTGACAATGAATTGGTCCTCGGACACCCCATACAATATATGATGTAACAATCACCTTTGTAAAGTATCCAAAGGCAAAATCTTGTTTTCTAGTACCATCACAAGAAAACCCTAAACTTGTGTGGAACTCTCATCTTCCAAATAGTATGCCACCATCATTTTGGAGGATCCTCACCCCTTCCTATCAAAGTGACTACATATCCCTTTTTGACGGAGTAACGACTAATTGATCATCCTTTCTTGCCCCCTCCCCAACCAATTCATCATGTACATTGGACAATGTTATCAAAGCTTTGTTAAATAGTGAACTTTAGTTTTTCTACTCTACATATATATTTTCATTGTGACCAAAATCCTCTACATGCCTCCAGTGAATGGCACGTCTATCTTTCATGGGCCTACTATAGCAATCAATGAAAGTAAAACATTGGTGATGTCTCAGAGTCAGAATAAGATCCTCAGCAAGTTTGTATCCTTCCCCTCCAATCCAAGGGTCCTTTCCTACCCACACCTACCTACCATTGCCAATAATCCTTTCCAAGAGATTTCCCTCATGTTAAAATACTACACAATAGATTTCCAAATTATGGATCCCCCTAAACACTTCTTCTTTGGTATTCCAATCCAACCAACAATGCTTAACGAGGAGATATATTTCTGAACCACCAACTCCCGTGGCAAACCAATAAATTTGGAGATCCTCGAAGCTCCTTGAGCGTCGAGGGCTGTTAAAAAAGATCCACATTTTTGAGCCACCAACTGCTTAGGGATTTGGCATAGCAGTCTTTTTCCATTTGACCAATGGAATTCCCTCATGTTCCTTCTTGACACACCAAAGCAAATGAAAGCATATTTTCCTATGTTTATAAAGAATAGACTTTGGAATACAAGCCAAGGATAGCCAAGGATTGAGATCTCCTTTTTCCATGCATTAACAACTCTTTCTAGGGTTGTGCAATTTTGGTGATCTTCCCCTAATACATCATGATTGTAATCAATGAGAGGATAATACCTTGATCCTTGTGCAATTAGTGTCGATGGTGGCCATGAGGACCATTGATTTATCACTTTCCATAAATGATTCTCAGAATCCTAAACCATGTTGCTTAAAGGAAAATTCCTATCCAGATCTATTGGTTTTGAGCTCATGACATGACATGCGATACCATCCTTCGTACTCTAGTTCAAAAATTTTTCATGCCCTCCTTCAGCCTCCTCCTCCTCTGTCATCATTCACTATATATAAATATATATTAAATTTTTATATATTAGATCCCTAACAAATTTTGAATTTTAGATTTTCTATATTTTGTTGATATTGCGGTCATGACAATCAACCCCTGTAGTAGGGAGATTTACTTGTGACAACCCCCGTACCAGAAAGATCTTCCTGTAGCAAGTGTTTTCACAGGTAGATATCCTTGTAATTGGGTTTGCCATAGGAAAATTTACTTGATAAGAGGGTCAACGTTGCTCGTAATAGAAATGGAGACGTCCTCATAAAAGCTGTCCCAAAATCTGGCTAGGGGATGCAAGGCTTGTCTTTTGACAGCTTGAGGTGCAGGATGGATGCACCCAGGGCTGCCACTGGTATGGGTGTGTGCTCCTTGAACCTGGAGCAGGTGTGCATATCCAAGCTACATTGGTTTTCTGCTAGTGCATTTTTGGTCAAGTATAATTCCCTCCAGTTGCTTTCAGAATTTTGGAATACCTATTCTTAGAGTGTCCCATTACTGTATACCGTGAGAATTTGATTTATTCACTAAGTGAACAAAGCCAAAAATGTGTACGATCTAGGCTATAAGTTTTGAATAATCAATCATAACCTTTCATAATGTTTCTTCTCAACTTCACTTTTTTGTTTTATGATTTTAAGCTAAGCATCTTTTATTATGGATCTTCCCTAATACTTTTCATATTGTTTTGTGTGGTTGCAGACAATTGAGAGCAGTGCTCATGGAGATAGCTTTGACGAAGTCACTTTATCTCAACTTGTAATATATTATCTGCATTAGATTACTTAGAGTCTTAGACTAGGCATAACTTGTTTTTTCTTTTTTATTTGAATTACTATGTTCTGTTTTTCTTCCATAAAGTAGTTTTCTTCTGAATAGTGATATTTTCCATACTGTCCAAATTTGACAAAGTTAATAATAACCAACATTTACATGTATCTTGCCTGAAGCAGAATCTAATAGATCTAGCAGGGTCTGAGAGCTCAAAAAGTGAAACCACTGGCCTAAGGCGAAAGGAAGGTACTTACATCAACAAGAGTCTTTTAACCCTTGGAACTGTAAGTATTCTCTTTATTTGTGGCATCATTTTTAGAATTCTGCAACAATGGAAGTTTGTAGCAGCAAATCATTTACCCATCAAAAGGTTAAAAGATATGTAATGCTCATTTTTCTTTGAAAGATCTTCACAGGATGATCTTTTTGAATATTTGTAGCCACAGACTAAAAGATCGTCCAATCTCCGAGTCATAAAATAGAAGAACGATTGCAATCCAACAGGATTTTTCAACTTCCATTTGAATCCTTACAGCTCATGCATTAATATCTGTTATTGTGAAAAACCAAAGAGGCATAAATAATTTTTCAGTTGAGCATTTTAACAAAATTTATAATATTATAGTTTTAAAAATCAAAGAGCACCTTGATCTAAATTTAAATGGCAAATTTCATAAACACAATCTTGAATGTTATACATAAGTTTATCGCATTATAAATATGGAGCCCAGTAACAAATATCTAAATGTATTTCCATTGAAACTTTTGTAAGTTTTGATCAAAATAAGAGTAAAGTTCACAAGAAGAGATATAGAACTACCATAACCGCCCAGTATAGTATCATTTATAAAACACACCAATCATAGTACCATATGGAAATCCACATTTACAGTGATCCTGATAATAGAGGAATGTTGCAATATATTTACAGCTTACGTGCCAGATTAACATGAGTTCTAAAACTTAATGGGACAAAAAAAGATGATACCAAGCAAAGGAGCCCTGCGAATCCAAAACTATAGCTGACTTATTAACAGAAGTATTGGAGTTCTTGTGCCATGAAAGAAATTTTCCATCGGAGAAGGAAACCTTGTAGCCTTTGTCCTCTAAGGATGAAATAGAGACAAGGTTCCTTTTCATTCCCGGTACAAACAATACATCACTCAAATGAAGTGGAATACCCGAGTCTAGTTGAAGGGAGGTGTTTCCAGTTCCCTTCACAGCGTATCTAGCATCATCACCAAGTACAACATGTAACCGAGAATCCTTCTCTACTAGTTCAGTGAGATTCTCTTTACATCCAATCATATGTCTGGAAGCACCATTGTCAATTAACCAAACATTATTGCTAGTAGGAACAGTACCTGAGAGGGCTGAGATGAAGAAGAATTCTTCAGCAGGATTAGATCTGGTGTGAGGTGGATCTTCATCAACGTTGGCCATGGTTGCATGCCTCCTTCCTTTCCTTCGTATAGGACAGTCTCCGGCATTGTGTCCATATTTATCACATCTGTAACACTAAACTTTGGCATGTCTTTCTCCTTGTGTTCATGAGCCTGATGTGGCTTTCGTTTCCTCTGAAATCTTTGCGTACCTTTTTCTCTTCCTCTTCCTTTCCTTGCATGAAAGGCAAGTGCATGAATTTCATCATGATGGGAACTATGTGCACCTCTCACTGCAAGTCTTGTCTCCTCCTGAGCGTAGTATGCCCATAATCGATCAAACTTAGGGAATTTGGATCGTCCATTGATACTCTGGATGAATGGCTCCTAATGACGTGGAAGACCATTGAGGGTTAGCATTACCAACTCTCTGTCTGAGATGATTTCTCCAATGGTGCCTAACTCATCTCTGATCTCAACAATTTTCATGAAGAAGGTGGCAACTTTATCTGCTTTGGTCATTTTAATATTCTGAAGCTGGTGCTTCAAGGCAATGGCTCTGTTAGTGTTCTTGCTTTCAAACAACTTCTTCAAAGCATCAAACATCTCTTTGGATGACTTTGTTGAGGAGATGTGTGTAATAAGATGGTCTTTCACAGAGTAAATGATTATCTTTCTAGCCTTGGCGTCATTTTTCTTCCACTGAGTTTTATTTGATGCATCTGTTGGTTTTGGTACAAATTCTTCCACAAATTTTATTAGGTCACTCTCTTCTAGAGTGATGAGTAGTCTTGATTTCCAAGAGTTGAAGTTAGAGGCTCCGTCAAGCCTATCTTCCACAAGAACGTTGGCCACCATGATTGCAGAAACCCTAGAAACCCTAGGGCTGAAAATCCAAACTTCTTCAATTTTCAATCTGAAGGTTGGAGGTGATGCGTTGGACTAGGCCGTACCTTCTTGTGAAGAGATTAGGCCCAACGCTCAAGGGAAAGTGCTAAAAATAGCTTGACAAGGAAAAAGGTAAGGGTCGTTTTTGCAGTTGCAACAAGAAGGTGACGACTAGCTTGGAAAGGTGTTGGAGAAGCTTGTGCAATGGCTCTTTCAGGAACACTGCTCTGATGCCATGTTTAATTTTTTATTCTTGATCAACTTGTTAACATTCTATTCAATTTTGTATAGCATAAACATCATGAAGCATAAACCCTAAGAATTAATTGCACCATACAATTATCCAAGATCACAAGAAGATAATCATGCACAAAATACACAAGAGATATCCTGGGAAACCCTTCTTCACAAAGGAGAAAAACCTAGTAGCAACCTTTCACTAGATAATAGATAGTCCAAGAGAAAATCCAATCACCAAGAAGTGCGCTAGAATCGCAAGAGGCTAGCGCTACACAAGAGAGAGAAAGTGATCCAAGTGTGTTATGACAAAATGAGAGATAGTTCTCTCTATTTATACAAGTCCAATGAGAACTAATTCCTTTCCAAAAGGTGTCTCTTCATCCAGGCCGACTTCAGTAGATTAGGTCTTCTACACAAGACATTGGGCTTCTTCTTGTCTCTGGTCATCATAGTGAAAGGTTGCATCAATATGTCACACATGGCTGCACCCAGTGTGAACGTCCTCATCTCTTCTAGGGGCTACGACCCACTAGAGCAAGTCATCATCATCGTCAAGGGCTACTCCCTCATGATGTGTCCACTTGGTAAATTCCCAAGTGATATTTCCACATGGTCCGCTCCCATGGGACGTTGGGTGCCCTCCCAGGACAACTTGCCACTCCTCTAACAAGTGTCATGCTCAACTCAGTCTCAGAGGAGCATTCAACCTAGCCTAATATGGGGAGAAGATCAGGGGCGTCCCCACAGATCAACCCATCCCATCCACTTGGGGAGAAGATTCGTCTCAGGTCAACCCAGCCCAACACAACTGAGGAGAAGGTCAGTCTCAGGTCAACCCAACTAAGTCCATCGTGGAGAAGATAGGGAGAAGGCACAGGTCGACCCAGCCCACTGCTCTGGGGAGAAGACCTGAAGAATGTCTCACGAAGATGCAATCATCAACAACTTCCACTTGATTTTGGCTGCAAGAGCTACGATGGTTTTGATAGAAGTATATATGGCTACACCAACAAAAGTCTCTTGATAATCAATACCTTCTTTTTCCCATCACATTGTACCAACCTGGTACATTTGTTCAGTTACAACTTAATCTGCACAATCATGTGATAGCTCTATGTGCTTTCTGCAAAGCACTATTTGTCTCACTGCTTTGAGAGTATGTCCTCTGCTTTTCTGCAATTGTTCCTCTGGGACTGAGACTCTACACCTGCAACTTTTCTGAAACTGATAATTACTGTAGCTGCTGAACTTTGAGAGTAGTTCCTCTATTCTATCATGGCAACTGCTTCATCTGAAACTGAGATTGGCTCAATAACTGATATTGAAGGTAGCTTTTCTTCTTTCATGGAGGTAACTCAATCTCAAATACAGGGACTGCTCCCCCCTGAATCTCATACTATATTAGAATCATGGTTGTTTTGGTTGTCTTCATGGATATTGGAACTATTTCTTTGATTATTGGAGCAAGTGTCTCATCATAGTTTTCTCCCTCTTGCTGGGAGAATTCTCTGGACACAAATTAGGTTTTGTACATCTTTATACTATTATCTGCAACATGCGTGATCTGTTAGATCGATCTTGGAAGTCATCACTGACTTCCTTTCTAGTCTTAAGAAAAAAATCCATATCCCAGTCCTTCTGACTAGTTTCCTTCTCTATTACTAAAACAAGGGAATCTTCCCATGATATTTCATGTCTCATAGAGGTCTCTGAAGCTATGATCTAGTCTTCTCAACTCATGGCATCTGTCTGCGAGTCTCTTCATCTGATCCTTTCTGAGATCAGGCTTACTCTGAGTCTTTATTTCTTTTGAGTCTACAAAAATTTCATAGTCTCTGCAGGATATACTTGGTGTTGAATACCAAGTCTTAATATGAAAAGCTGAGTCAGGCTTCAAATGAATTCTGCTTCCAGTCAAGGTGGCTTCATTATCCATTGACCAAGTCTAATGTTCGGTCATCTTTGGAGCCTTCTGCTCATTACGATCAATCTTCACATGAGATACTTTGTCTCTCAAAAGTAGCTTCTTCTTCATCTTCTTTGGTACATGGATGTATACAGTCTGTTGCTGTCCTTATACACACTTGCAAACGTGGACTAAGTCGAATCCACTTAGTGTGTCCTCGGAGACACAATGTCTAAGTTCAAGCCCACTATCACCTCGACTTGAACTTCTTCCGTCTAGGCTTACTCATAGGGAAGCCAAGGGGGGTAGACCCTAGTTACTATGTGAGTGATTAAAGTGTTCTAGGAGTTGATTTTAATTGGTTAAAGGTTTGGGGGAATCTAACCTATATGAGAGGCAAACATGCAAAGTGCAAGATTTCAAATGCAAAAGAAAGCCCTTTTTCTAAGACAACTAAGACTAGTGCCTAAGGTTGGGCAAAGGGGTCAACTAAGTTAAGGAGAGTTTAGAATCTACAAAAGATTACAATTAAATTATAAAAGAATTTCTTTACAAGATTTACAATTAGGACTAGATACAAACAAATGAAATGAATAACTATCTACAAAGCTAAGAATGTCTAAAGATACAAAAGAATGCAAATATACAATTATACAATTATGGACAAAGCAAAATAACAAAACTAACTTGCAACTAACTTGAAGTATGCAGGCAAAGAAGATATTGCTCAAAGGAAAAGTGAACCACAACACATCAAGCCAACTATCCCAAACAAGAGTGCTTCAAAAGGATGCGCAACTCAAGGGCAAGTTTCACCGGCATACACAACCACAAGCTCCAAGCAATGAAGTGTAGAAAATCCAGGTCCTATCAGCAGTCTTCTTGGTCTGTCTTTGACCAAGCTAAGACACTAAGTTTCTCTGTTGTTATAAAATTGTTTTCTGCTGTTTTATGACAGCCAACTGTAGTTTTGTTTTGCTGATGTGTTATGGT
>ML780581.1:2016177-2026975 GCA_009831015.1 Picea engelmannii
TAGTTAGGGTTTCAAATTTAAAAGTTTTAAGAAGTTGTTTGAGCACTATCACTTCAACGTTGTGAATCTAAGATCAGTGCCTAGGGGTAGATGGAGTCAATTAAGGAGAGGACGCAAAGTTGAAGGAATAAAGGCTAAGGAGGTTATGATGACCACAGTAGCCATATGGAGGTTATAGCGAGTACATGGATTATTGAGAGGCATTTTGGGGTTCGGCCTACATCGCTCATCCCATTTCATCATTATGATTCATTCCGCACAGGTTGGATTTGGTTCCGTTGCATTCCAACGATTTCCATAATTTTGAGTATTTTGAGCTATAAGTTAATTAAGTTCATTGAAGAGGTCATTTTGGGCACATTACTTGGAGTAACCTCTCAGTGTAATAGCTCATTGGAATCGGGAGGAGCAACACTACAGGATGGGATGGTGAAAAGTGTCTTTCAGTGGCCAGGGAAGCCACAAGGAGAGATAAGGCGCTTTTCAGAGGTAAAAAGGTTAATTAATTAATTAAAGTGATTTAATTAATTAATTAAATATTAATAAAATGAAAGTCACTTTGGAGGGACAAGGTGAGCAAGAAGTATAAAGGAAAGGCAAGGGCCTCTATTCATTCATAAATGTATGTTTATCTTTGATATCTGACTTCTAGCTAGAGAGCCCACACCTTGGGGGTTTTGAGGGTTTTGACTTAACAAACCCTAGAGGACGATTCGGTGGTCAAAGATTCCACCTAGCTTGTCCCAAGCTTGGTCTCGGAGATGCAATACTCTCCCACACCAATCTAGTTCGGATCTACATCAGTGCAGGAGGGTTCTACACTAGCTGCAGGCACAGGAAGAGAAGGAGGGCGCACCATTGGGGGTTTCCAGAAAGGGGGGTGCACCATTCAGTGAAGGAAGGTTCATTGTAGGAGTTTGAGAGGGCTCTTGGAGATTTGAGTAGTTGGGTTTTACTTGCAAGGCCTTAGCCATGATTTCTAGTGCCTCTTGAGAGAGTTTTATGGTTCAGATTATTTCCTAGAGCATTGGGACAAATTGGAGAGGAGGGAATTTTGAGATTCAGATCTATTCAGTTTGGAGGGGTTATACTTCAGATCTGACCCTGAGACTTCACCCAGTGACTTGCAGTGTCCCGATCTACCTTTCTAGCAAGTTTCAGGGCATTTGGAGGCCTCCTTTATCAGGGCCGAAATTGTAGGGGTTTGCAGTTTTCAGGAGGGCACAACTTCATTAGAGGATTCAACATTTGGAGGAGTTTCCCTTGGTATTTCGGTTTGAGATTTTAGGAGGGGACTCTACACCTCCTGATCTACAGTTCGGTGTCTTCACTGGACTCATTTGGGGGCTTCTTCAGCTGGGACGAATTATTGAGGGTTTCAGTCATCTACTAGAGCGTGGCTTTCCTGTTGGGGGGTTTGATGTTGCATATGGCCTAGATCTCTACTTGTATTCAATCTTCATTGTGTATCCAACCTTTGGAGGCTTATAGTATCTTCATGGAGCATTTTGTAGCAGCTTCTATTGTCTTTATTGGAGCCAACTGTTGAGCATTCCAGATCAGCCTCTTCATTGTAGCAAGTTCTTATTATTATGAATAAAATCAGATCTGAGGTGTTTTGGCTTGTCTATCATATTGTTGATCTTGCATATGGTTGAGGTATGTTCCATTACGATATCTTCTTGTTTATTGCTGCAACATACATTAAATTCATCAACATAAACCCTAAGGCCAAAATCAAGAGGTCAACCTGCAAGTAAACACATACAAACAAGTAAATCAACAAAGTGTTTGACGAAATGCCACAACCAGTAAAAGTTTAAAAGACACCCAAAACCGTGATGTTCCTTGCATATTGGCTTGGGAACATTACAAAACTATAGCTCATTAAAAACTTAACACAAGGTACATATCTTCATGATACATGACGTTGACACCTAGTTGAAATAGGTGGTCAACACTATCCACGAATGGGTGGCACAGGGTATGGAAAGAACCTCCATTGGTGTACACTCTCAGGTATGCACTTGTATATATATATTATTTGCATCAATGTCACGAGGGTATTTGCAGGAGGAAGGAACCCCTAGTGCAAATCATGGACCCAAAGAAGTCTCAGTGCATTCAGAAGAACAACAGACTGGAAGTGAAGACTCTAGGTTTGATTGTTTTTTTTATCATGACTATAACCTACATTTCTAAGGTTGCTACATTACAAGTAGGTGTTGTAGCTGTGACAACAATCATTAAAATGTTTTGATTCTAGAGATGTACTCATGAACCTCCTCTAGGAGATATTCTTGTCTTGTTTCCTTTTGTTTTCCTTCTTGTTCCAGGTAGGCTAACAACAAAGGAATAAGATTATCCTTCATACTTCAGAGGGAGTCACTTGATTCAGAAGGAGTCAAACTAATTGAGAAAGGGAGACTATACCTTCTTCCTCTTCAGCAGTCCAGACTCCAGAGGGAGATAGCCATTAATACAGTTGATCCAGTTGGTATTCCCAGGGACTTTGCAGTAGGCTATAAAAGGCCTGTCAGGGCTTGACAAACTCTGCAAGAGGCAGAAAGACATGAAGTTGATGGAAGTATCGAGAAATATAAAAAGAGACTTATAGTCAGAGGATTCTCACAAGCAGAGGGAGTGAACTATGATGAGACATATTGATCCAGTAATCTGATACACTTCCATCTGTACTACCATCCATGAGTTGGAAACTACATCAGATAGATGGATTCTTGATGAGTTTGGGTTTTAGCAAGAGTATTGTTGATCCAAACCTATATTATCACAGTGTTGGTGACAAGAGCCTGATTTTGATAACTTATTCAGAAAGCCTTGTTGTTGGATACACGTAAGTTCTGACTTCTGATTTTCAGATGAAGGATATGAGTATGATGCACTACTTCTTGGGACAAGAAGTATGACAGAGGACCGATGAGATTTTACCGAGTCAAGGAAAATATAGAGTGGGAATATTAAAGAAGTTCAGTATGACAGAATGCAAATCCACTGTGATGGATTTGAAGAAAATGAATGAAGATGATTTAGACAAGATTGATCCACAACTGATTGGATCACTGATGTATCTGGTTAACACCAGACTTGATTCATGCTATGCAGTGAATGTGCTTAGTCATTCCATGAGTCAACCGAGACAGACTCACTGGACAACAACAAAACATGTATTGAGATATCTACAAGGCACAGTTAGATATGGCCTGTTATATGTCTCCAGTGTAGACTTGAGTTTGCAGGGATATACCTATACAGTTTGAGCAGAGAGTATAGTGGACCTTTAGAGCACATCCGGTTGTTGTCTTACCGTGAAGTTTGCCTTGATTTCTCGATGTAGAAGGAAACAAAACTCTGTGGCCTTGAATACCACAGAAGTAGAGTATGTAGCATTGAGTGTGCGAAGCAATATGGCTTCACAAGCTTTTGGCAGATTTACTTGATCATGAGATGGATCCTATGATGATAACGAGAGTTGTGTGTAAAGCTCTTTGAGAACCCAGTGTTTCATGATAGATTGAAACACGTTGAGATGAAATATCATTATATCAGAGACATGTTGCAGAGGAAAATAGTACACACCCAGTACCTTCCTACACATGAGCAGATTGCAGACATATTCACCATATTAGCTTGGTGAAGGATACCTCCCTAGTTGAGAGGGAGTGTTGATGACTACAGCCAAGACAAAGTTCGAAGTACTTCCGTGTGAGACTTGGCCTGATGAAGAATGCCTCCCTAGCTGAGAGGGAGTGTTGATGATTACAACTGCGTGAGACATTCTCCAGGACACAAACCTGAGAGAGAGCCCCTAAGATGGATGTGTGGTTCCTATCTGAGACAGAGTTGGAACGTAGAGATGGCCTCCTCCTTACAGTGAGTTGAGAGGAACTCCAGATGATTCTTTCGTGTAATGCAATGAGAAAGGAGATTTGAGAGTTGGACGTGCCTGGGGCTGAGCACAAGGTGAACGTGTGAAATCCCAAAGTGTTGGGTGCATCGTCATGAGACATAAATGAAGATGATGTATTAGCCTCCTATGAGCAAAGAGTTGATGAGAAACTCTAGATGACTCTCCTGTGTAATGCAGTGGGAAAGAAGATCTGTTGAGTGGACGTGGCTGTGGATGAGCACAGGTGAACGTGATCCTAGTGGCTGAGCACTAGGGAAGAAGTGGTTCTTCTGTGTAATGCAGTGAGCCAGAGATATGGACATCCCTATGGATTTGCCCCTAGTGGCAGAGCACTAGTGGGTGTATGAGATCCCTTGCTATATTGTTCAAGAGTCATACCTGCCTGTAACCCTAATTGTAATGTAAAGGGTACAGGTCGACCCCACCTTAATATAAAAGATAAATAATGTAAAAACAATTAATATAAAAAGACAATAATTAATATGGTAATTACTAATTATATTTTGAGTTATTGAGGTCGACCCTATTGTACCAAAAGACACATCATTTGATGTGACAAGTCTTATATAAATAAAGGTGAATCCCCATTGAGAAAACACACTTATCATTGTGGCATCTCATAATTTCAGAAGTTGTGGTATGAAATTATGAGAATTACAGCACCCTCTTGTGTGCTAGGTTTGGTGATGGTGTGGGAGGTCTTTCTCTTGAAGAATATAACAAAGGATTGGCTGGGTTTTCTTCCCTTATTGAGAAGGGTTTCCCAGGATACTTCTTGTTTTCTTGTGCATGGTTGTTCTTCTTGTGTTTTTGGTTTGCTGCAGTAGTTAAGGTTCAAGTAATAGTTAAACAGAAAATTTAAAAAGAATGCATGAACTATAGCTCATTAAAAACTTTACACAAGGTACATATCTTCATGATACACGACGTTGACACCTAGTTGAAATAGGTGGTCAACACTATCCACGAATGGGTGGCACAGGGTACTGGCTTGCGTGGGCCTCCGCTCGAGAAATCACCTAGTGGTTGTGCTTTGGTAGACCTTCAACATCCTGAACCTTTTCTAGAGAAGGGTAGGGTGATTCATCAACTTCTTTATGATCTTTGCAAACCCAGACTTTCCTCTTGAGTGAGAGTTAGCAATTCTTTGTAAGATACCCATAAAAGTGACATTGACCACACTTAAATGAGATTCCTCCGTAATTCATGGATTGACTAAAGATAGGAGGCCCCTTTCTAATCATAATTGAGTTTGCCAAACCCTTTGAGAGCTCCAAACAAACCAAAATTCTAGCCATTCCAATGTAACCAGAGTCCTTGTAGGAGTTGTCCACATCATAAAACAAACCCAGGGCATTCCCAATTTCCTTCAAGACTTCATCCGGCCATAACATTAGGGGTAGGCCTGGGAGCATGACCCATACTAGGAAAAAATCCACATGGGCTGATTTTTCATCGAATTCCAGGGGCCACTTCTTTAGAAAAAGGGCTTGGGATCCCTAAGTCCAAAGAGCTTTAATAATTTTGTTTACATCTTCTCCGAAGCGAAGAATCCATACCAAACAACCTTTGACCAAGATCATATTGCATAGAGTAGACCTGGAAAATTGACCTCTATCCAATATTTTAGGGTTTCAACATTCATCCTTTTGCTCATGAATTGACCCACAATGGTTGAATCCTCGAGGTCCATAATTTCATGGAGCTTGACACTCTTATTTCCAAATTTATTTCTTCTTCTTTCCTTTTCACATACTTGCGATGTCTCTTTGTTTTCCCCAAACCTCTCAATCCCATCTCCTCATGATTAGAGGTTAGTGATTTACAAGAAAGAGTGTCTCTTATTATATCGTTGGACAACATAGCACCAATAAAGCCTTTGTCCTCAATACCTGCCATAGATTCAGAGACGCCTAGAGTCGGAGAGCATAATAAGCCTGGTAACATATCTAAGGGAAATTCACCAACATCGAATGGAGGGGCTCATGATTTCCTTTGAGATGTAATCGACAGTTGATCCATGTCTGAGCTCAGGGAGTAAATAGCCTAATCCACCAGATCCTCCCAGTCGTGTATCCTTTGTTGTGCTCCCCCTACAAGTTGATAGCTTAACGGAGTAGATATGACAAGGTTGGAGGGTTTAATCTTCAGTGGATCCACCTTAGCATGCTGAGTGCCTAAGAGGTCGTGTATCATATCTCCCAACACAACTAATGTGTCATCTTCTGGCGAGTGATTTCCAAGTTGGGATGGCTGATGTGGAGGAGGGTTGCATTCATGATATGACTCCACAAGTACAAACCAAATTTGTTGTCCTTCCAGTGGGTCATCCATGTAATTGACAACCTCTTCCTCCATTTCACCAGGTCCACAGGTGTGGCTTACAGTGAAAGCCTAGATCTGCAACAAAACCCTAGGCCTGCAGAAAAACCTTAGCCACAGACATCTCCTATTTTCATTTGGACTTATTCTCCATGCAATACCTAAAAATATTTACCATCAATGCATTCAAATACCTTTTATTTTCTGAAACCCATTGGTAAAAATTTTGTTTGTTTCCGTAGGTTGATGGTGAGAACATCTAAAGTCCATTGGGGGAGTCAAGATTTAAAAGTATCGATTATGTCAGTCATCAATTGAAGGGATACCCATAGTCAATTGGTAGCCAAATAGATAGCCATTTTGGTAACCATTGGGTTGAAAGGAAAGCACGTGCTTTGTTCATTTGAAAGGTTGCCATTGAATTTGTAGGTAAATTGTTATTATTTGTATGGCATTCATACCATATGGTATCATCTATTACCAAATGATTATTGTCAAGGCTTGGACCCATCATGGATGGGATTGAATGAAACAATGAGATACAAAAGTCTCAAATGTGCAAAAAGGTTGAAATGATACTCATATGTCTGAAAGGATACTTGTAAGCCTTGAACTTTTACTATATGTCAGTTGAGGAGTGGATCCAGCTACTAATGGTTCATTGCTGCTTGGCAATGACTTTTCTACCATGTTGTAATTCACACCAACAAATGTAAGCTCAAGTGTTTGGTTCCTTGACTAACAATGCATGCCATCCCGTCACATCAGTATGCCTTGGACCTATTGCAATTTGCACTACCTATGTGCTTCTGGAATTTCATTTTATTTGTAATATCGATATCTAGTGGTCCTAGATCTCGATATTCTAGAGATGACAGGACGTGAAATGGTTACTATAGGGATTTTCTGTCATCGTATAGTTCAGATTAATTTTTCTTTTATTAAGTACTGCCTCTATAATGCTAAGTTAGCTAGCTCTACTTTTGAAAGTTGAATTTTACTGGTCAAAGTGTGCAAGAATGAAATATTTTCCTTCCACAGATCCTAGGCTGATGTATGCTGAACTTCAGGCCCAGCTTATAGCCAAGGGTGCTCTGACTAGGAAAGATGCTAGATTATGTGATTCTCAAGCTCAATCTCTCTTAAGGACCTTCCTGTTGTCATTTGAAGTTTAGACAGACATGAGCTAATTTGTATCTTGTACATTTTCTTTTAATATAAGTAGCACTTTCTTTTAAAAAATTTCATTAAAAAAGATCAATCAAATATCTGAAGTTTTTGGAAGTCCAATGTAGACTGGCACAACCATAGCAGATCAGATGGACCTCCTCAAGGAACAAGTGAAAATGCTGGCTGGCGAGGTTGCATTTTGTACCAGTTCACTAAAACGCTTGTCCGAACAAGTTTCAAATAATCCAGATGACACTCAATCAAAGGTATATTCGTTTCATTTTCTGGCCTTCAAATGTTCAGAAATAGCTTAGGTCTATAAATATTTTTTATCTAGTGCTGTTGTAATTTTTTTGGTTTCTCTTATCACTGTAAACTGTTTGTAATATCTTGATTCTGAACCAATTAATTATTTTTTGGAAAACAAAGATTCAAATGCTGAAAATGGAGGACGAAATTGAAGAGAAGAGACAGCAAATGAGTATTCTGAAGCAGAGAATGATAGGAATTGGAGAAGCTTCTGCCAATGGCGCATCACTATCAGATTTGCAACAAGTAAACAAAACAGTGCTCAAAACTTGTCATTACCATTGACCAATTAACTGAATTAACAACAAGCACAGTTTTTTAGTGGCTTACATTAGATATGGTCCAGTGGATAAATGACTAGATAAAATTCTTGTACTCTAAAATGCATAAAATAAAAATTCTGAGTTGAATTGCTTAGGTGCAACGTTGTGATGTTCATTCAATTTTCTCTCTTGTATTGATGTTTATAGAAAATCATATGCAGGTAATTGCTAACTTAATGAGCCAGCTTGATGAGAAAACGTTTGAGTTAGAGGTAAATCTTCAAGCATTCAATGGCACATTAGCTTTGACTGTTGGTTGTACCATCTGTGGCTCTGAATAGCATGTCTCATTATAAATTACCCCATTACACTGCATGCTCGGGTTCTAGTATTTGTCTAATATTAGTTGAAATGTAGATAAAAGTTCAGAACTGCAATTTTATATGAATTAGGTCTAGCGCCAGCTTGTTCTCATCCTGTTTGGTTGCAGATTATGTCGGCAGACAACCGTATCCTTCAGGAACAGTTCCAAGCAAAGGTCAGTAACTATTGTCGTTGACAGAAACACACATTTGCATGACTGAAAAGTGGCAATTAGTATTCCAAAGCACTGAAAACATTTTCTTATTAAAATCTAAAGAAAGTATCTACAGTATCAAAAAAATTCAAATATCATGCATAATTCATTTGCATTTGTTTGTGTAATCTTCGAATAACCTTTACTGAGATTCTGTTGTTAGGGATATGGCACTTTTTGTCTATCCTTTGCAGAATCAATATTCCTCGGACACTATTAAATATTTTTAAGGCTTTCTCTATTTTACATTTGTTAATGAGTGCATTCTCAATCTACAGTCAGATGAAAACGATGAGGCACAAGAGACAATTCTTCTACTCCGTCAACAACTTGCATCATCATTGGAAAAGAACTCATATCAAAGCAAGATTGCAGATAATTTTACTGTTGAGAGTGCAGAAGGGGAAATGTTTGCTAATGTGGGAGCAAGAAGAGAATTAGTGGCAGAGGAGGATCGCAGAGGAAGTTGTGAAGAACTTCGAGGGCAGATGTTACTGCAGGTTTTGTTTCTCACATCCAGATGTTTTAGATTTTTATTCTTTTCAAGACAATTTAAGATTACCTTTACTAAAAAATAATCTCCATTCTTACATATCCTTTCAATGCTAATGGTTGATCATAATTTGGATGCTATATTCCTGCTCTTGTGAGAAATGAGATAATTTTTGTGGAAAACACATTTTTAGACTTTGTTTCTGTACAAATCTTTAAGAGAATTTCCATTTGACAATTCTCCTGGAAATCAAAGTCATATACAATCTCCTTTGCCTATATATCTTTGGCTTTTAAATATGTAATCATGTTCTTGTTGAAAACTGATCTCAAATGCTTAGCCAACACAAGATTTCAGCTTCCTATAGTTATTCACCAATAAAGCAATGGAACCACATGCATTTACTGTAACTATGAGCAGAAATACAAGAGACTAAGCAATCTGAAAATATAGCAGCGGAAATATAAATGAACAGCAGCACATTCACCACATTTGACACATTGAATTTCTGGGCAATGCCCCTGGAAAAACCCAACATAGGAAAACCAGTCCAAGAGAGTCTTCTTTATTAAGCTTCACAGGAGAAATTCTGAGTTTACAACAGCAGTCTTCTACAACATTAATTACAGTGCTGAAATTACAAACTGTGCCCACAAACACATATATTTCTATGCTAAAAACGCACATTATCAGCAACAAAAATCTACCTCAAAAACTGTGCCAATAATCAACAGTATAGTCTCTACTGTACGATCTTCAACATCAGCAGAAATTCCTCAGCATTTGTACACAGTAACAGTACTCTTATGGACCAAAACTCAGCAACCTCAGCACCTCGAAATCTGTGCCATCTGCACCCTCAATTTTTGTGCATTCACAGCTGTACAACCCTCTTCAAATCCGTACTGTACTGCTCCTTTCTCAGCTGTACGGACCAACATTCAATGTTGTACTTGTTTTGGGGTGCATGCCCTCTCTCCCTCTTGGAAAGTGCACCCCTTCTCTTGCTGTCCTTCTCCTTTCTCTTTCAGCTCAACACTCTCTTGGAATTTTCTTGGAATGAGAGTGACTCTTCACATTCCTCTCAACCTCTCCTCCCAAAAGGTGTGCCCCATCTCTCCTCTAGTGTTCCTTTTATTACTCATTAATGCGTAACTCCTCTAACCCTTGGTCTCCCTTGAGTGACTCTTCACCTTCCCTTGAGATCAATAGTCACGACTTAATCGTCCGTTGAGTTCTCTTAAATCACTTAAGTGACCTACTTTTCATAAAGTCACTTTTACCCATTAAATATTAAAAGGCACAACTTGACTTTATAAAGTCACTTTATAAATACACTTTATAAAGTTACTTAAGAGAGACATTTGCTTGGACTTCTGCCTAGGCACAATCATGCAAAAGTACCTCCGAGCTACCAAAATCTAATAGTTCTCCTATTGTAGGACTACCCCATTCTTTTACTACTCCCTCTTCCCATGCAACCCATTGCATTACATTTTATTTTTAGTATCTACTCCTAGAATGGTAACTATGATCCACTCTTGCCTCAGCTTCTCGACGATATCCATTTTTCCCCTCCTATTGTACTGAATGTTGTTGAAATTCTGAGGTCCTATGAGGCTGCCATCTAAGGTCTATCCTTGACCTTAGTATGGCTCTAAGTTTCAACTGTTTGGCTGTCTTCTTTTGCTGTTTTAGGACAGCAAACAGTCATGTTACTTTCTGCTCAATGTTTT
>ML780581.1:2066194-2082178 GCA_009831015.1 Picea engelmannii
TAGTTGACTTAGGGAAAGGGTTGATTGTCATATAGATAGACTTGCACTTTGCATTTGCTGCTTTAGCATCTTAGGCTAGTTTTCCCCCTTTAGCCTTTAACAAATTAAAAACAACTCCTAGAACCTTAAACATTAAATTCAATAAAGTAACTAGGGTCTACCCCCCTTGGCTTCCCTAGGAGTAAGCCTAGAAGGAAGAGGTTCCAGTCAAGGTGACAGTGTGGACTGTGAACCTAGGCATTTTGCCTCCAAGGACACACTAAGTGAGTCGGACTTAGCTCACGTTGGCAAGTGTGTATTAGGACGGCAACAGGTCCAATTTCCACAGGTACTTCAGTTTGAGGATCCAGGAGTGGAGGACCCAGTATATATATGGGGAGCAGTCAAGCAGGGTCAGCGTAGTGCAGTGCCAACTTGGTGATCTTCGATAGAAACTAGCATGGGATCCAGGGATTGCAGGATTGAGCACTTCACTGACTGACAGGGGCGAGTGGACCTTTGCAGAGGAAAGTTGTTCTGACTTTCCATTGAGCTTCAGTGTTGAGGAGAGCACATCACTTGAGGGTGTCTCACGGAGGCCTTGCAATACCTCATTCTGGAATCAGCATGTGCAGTTGAGGGAGGCCATATTGATCTTGGTAGTATCTTGGAGGAGGGGCTCATTCCAGGATGAGGCCATGTGTCATGTGTAGAAGATCCACAGAGTTGATATATTTCAGGACTATGCTTCACAGGATATTGCAGTTCACTTCCTGATATGGGACCGAGGGGGTGGAGTCTATGATCATTCATCTTTGGACGGGTTCTATTGTGTGTCCTACCCATGGACATGGGATCCTGGTATTATACTTGGAGAGATTTGGTTATTGCTTGAGGACAAGCAATATTCTAGCAGGGAGGACTATAATGTCCCCACTTTGGGACATCAGGGTATTACACAGTGTTATGATGACCAAGGTAGCCAATTGGATATTACAGCGAGTACATGAGCTATTGAGGGATATTTTGGGGTCCATCTTGTATCGCTCATCCTATTTCATCATTATGATCCATTCCACACAGATTGGCTTTGGTTCCGTTGCATTCCGACGATTTCCATGATTTTGAGTATTTTGAGCTATAGGTTAACTAAATTCACTGAAGAGGTCATTTTGGGCACAATACTTGGAAGAACCTCTCAGTGTAATAGCTCATTGGAATCGGGAGGAACAACACTACAGGATATAATGATGAGAAGTGACTTTCAGTGGCCAGGGAAGCCACAAGGAGAGATAAGGCGCTTTTCAGAGGTAAAAAGGTCAATTAATTAATTAAATATTAATAAAGTAAAAGTCACTTTGGAGGGACAAGGTGAGCAGGAAGTATAAAGAAGAGGCAAGGGCCTCTATTCTCTCATTCATGTATGATTATCTTTTGATATCCGGCTTCTAGCTAGTGAGCCCATACCTTGGGGGGGTTGAGGGTTTTGACTTAACAAACCCTAGAGGACGATTAAGTGGTGAAAGATTCCATTTAGCTTGTCCCAAGCTTGGTCTCAGGGATGCAATACTCCCCCACACCATTCTAGTTCAGATCTACTCAGTGTAGGAGGGTTCTACACCAGCCACAGGCACAGGAAGAGGAGGGTGCACCATTGGGGGTTTCTGGCAAGGGGGGCACACCATCCATTGAGGAAAGTTCATTGCAGGTGATTGGCAGGGCTCCTAGAGATTCTAGCACCTGGGTTTTCATTGCAGGATCTTGGACATCAGATCTAGTCCATTCAGGAAGAGTTTTATGTGCCATTTGATTTATTAGATGCATGGGACGAATTGGAGGAGAGGAGAAACTTCAGAAAGTGGTTTCAGTCATTTGCTAGCCCAGATCTTCACTATTTCGCTTGGGACTTCACCAGTGAGGTAACCAGGCCTCGATCTATCATTCTAGTGGTTTGGTGGAGCATTTGGAGGCATCTAGGAGGGAGGTCGAATTATCTAGGGTTTCAAGCATCCAGGGGGTGCACCATTCCTTGGAGTGAGGCTAGATCCATGCCTTTGAGAGGGATCTTGGAGATTTGAGCACCTGGGTTGTTCTTGTAGTATCCCGATCTACTATTCTACTCAATTTGGGCTCATTTGGAGGCTTCCTTCAGTTGGGCAGAATTATTGAGGGTCTTCAGTCACCCAGCAGGGCATAGCATCATCCAGCTTGGTGGTTTTGGTGCTTCATACGACCCAAATCTATTCTTGCATTGGTCTTCATTGAGTATTCAGCCTTTGAAGGCTTGTAGTCTTCTATTGGAGCATTTTGTAGCAGCTCTTTTTATGTGTACAAGATCCATCTGTTGAGCATTCCAGATCAGCCTCATCCTTGTATCAGGTTCTTATTATTATGAATAAAGATCAGATCTGAATCATTTTGGATTGTCTATCATATTGTTGATCTTGCATATGAGAGTGGAAACATCAAGTTTGAATTCGGGTTTGGGCCTAAAGATAAAGCGTAGGGCCTCTCCTTAACCACTCGCATGCCTTTTGGGAATGTGTCGTACACGTCCCTCCCCAACTCTTTCCTTCCTCCCTCACGCCTTTCCTTTTGGACTCACGTACCCCTCACGCTTTCCTTATTGAGTGATGCTTTATCTCTTAAGTAAAGTGGAAAGGGATCTCACGTTGAAGGTGGAAAAATCACGTTGAAAAGAAGGTAACTCCTCCTTCAAGTCATGCGTGGGCCTCCTCTTGCCATTTACGCCTCTCCTTACTTGCTTTATCCTCATCCAACTCACTCACCTGCCATTTCCCCTCACCCTAAAAGCCTGTCATCTCATTGGTTGAGTTTCTCATTGAGTTGTCTTCACCTTTGGATCTTTGACACTTGTCAAAGATCCAAGACGGGTCAACTTGGCTTCTCATGCTATAAAAGAAACCCCTCACTCCCTCATTGAACGATCATTCTTCACAATATTGTTATGCTACCGAAGTCTTCCCATCCCATTCTCTCTCTCTCTCTCTCATTACTTTTACATTGCTTCACTGGTTTTGGCTCTTGAAGAGCTTGTAGCAACATTGTTGCTACGACCTCTTCCCATTTAATAATACAGAAATGCTTTGGAGGAACTGTGGCGTTCAAGATTAGTCTGGATGTGCCACTTATTGTGAGGTGATACCATTCTGAATCTTTATGTGTTTTGGTCAATAGTTTCTCAAGTAAATTAGTTTGCTAGGCTAGGTGAGGCAATAGTGTAGTTGTCCACCTATATATTTTGTGCATGCTTATATGATAGAAACTATGTTGTATTGTCTATGCATGCATTATATTATCTGTTGTTCCATCTCACTTTTGGTTTAAGTTTTGCAGATCACCTCTATGAAGTTGTTGGGATAGCTTCAAGGACGAATCTACCCTCATCTTCGCTTACACTTCACGAGCGATTTTCTGTCTTTCTTCCTCATTCTTTCACGTTCAGTTTTCGGTATATAACATGCTTAGATTGGTCACTTAATCATTACAATTTTCTGGTTTTTGTATGCACGAAATTTCTGCCTAAAAACAGAAATTTCATAACTTTGTTGAGTGTGTTGCAGCTCAAATCAGCAAGCAATAGCTTGCTGATTTTTGCAGGTTCTTACCAGGATAAGAGGGCATGCTGCCCAATTCCATACACAACACACCCTCAAAATAACTCCTTGAAGTGGTAACAGTTCCTCATCTTTCTTTCCTCTCCAAAATACTGTAAACGCAAGCCCGAAGAAGTTGTACCCAAGCGGCTTGCTTTCCTTTCCTTCATTCTTTACTTTGCAAGTTTAGATTAGTTTTATTTTCTATCTTTCCTGGCTTAATTTAGCTAGATTAGTAGTGATTTCTACATGCATGCTTAAAGCTAAAATAATCTAGAGTAGATCTCACACTTAACATATGCTAGCTTAGAGCCCATGGTGGCTTAGATTAGATCTTTATTTTCAGTTGCATGCAAGTTTTAGTTTCTCTAATCTTTATCTTACACATGCACATGCTAACACCAGTTTCATAAAGGCATAAAGTAACCATCTTTTACAGTTCTGCAAGTTACTTTCGGTTCTTACACTTCATATATGCGATCTCATAATCTAAGAACAAAATCATTAATTCTGGTTTTGGGTCCCCAAGGCCCTTTCCAGAAATTAAAATTTTAACTTACAATCTATTGGTTCAAAGGCTTCAGCCTTCATTTTCAGTGTTCAGTCACAAGCTTCTTCAGTTCTTAAAATTCACATGCAGTAAATCAACCATTTAAGAACTGATAATTTCATTGTTAAGAGTTCACACTCGTCATCAGTACTTTGACAACTTTATTTGAGCAAGCTACAAGCATTCAAACACTTCGCAATACTTAGCTCATAGGTCTAAGATAAACTAATTAGACTTAATAGGACACCTTCACTCACCATCTTCGCCATTTAAAACGGGGTCGGAGGAGGGCAACGGAAGGTGCTAGGCCGGGGACCGTCTCATGGCGCGCGACATCCTTTCTGGGAGTACTCTGATTTTAGGGCTGACCTGTGAAGCTAAGGTAGGCCTCGTTGCCTCACTTCTTGAGCATCCAACAGTCACTTGGTAACTGGGGGAGGAGAGTTTTTGGGTTGACACTTAGATAGGGCTAAAATTTACATCACACTTAACCACATAGTTTAATCCTAGGTCTACAACACCTGCAATTTACATTTTACACTTGCAAGCACTGATCTCATTGTCTCTCAATTTACATGCAAGTTATCTTTTGTGTTGTAGAATAATCGCTTAAGTGGTTACATCTTTCATTTGGAATATTTGGCTTTCCACATTTTTCATCTATCCTTAATTCTTGTACTTATGGTGTGATCCTTCAAAAAGTGCGCATCCATCTGGAGGCATTCTCTTGACTAGGTCTTGAGTGCTTTGCGTCTTATTGTCATTGATAAGCAGTCCAACGGAAGTCTATCTATTGTGAGCATGCTTGGCTTGATGTGTTGATGGTTGTTCATCTTTGAATATCTTCTTTCCTGCACATTTCAAGCACTTGTTAGTATTTTGTATCTAATTTAGCTGTGTATATCTTAGATATTCTTCTGTATCTAGTTGTATCTATCTTTTTGTAATACTTTGTAACTTGTAATTATTTTGTAACGAACATCCTCTTAACTTAGTTGACCCCATTACCCAATCTTAGGCACTAGTCTTAGTTTCCCTAGGAAAAGGTCTGATTTTCATACTTAGATAATTGCATCTTGCACTTGCTGATTGACATCATAGGCTAGATTCCTCTTAACCTTTTAACAAATTAAAACCAACTCCTAGAACACTTAATCGTAAATTTCATCTAGTAACTAGGGTCTACCCCCCTTGGCTTCCCTAGGAGTTAGCCTACACGGAAGAGGTTCAAGTCAAAGTGACAACGTGGGCTTTGAACCTAGGCATTGTGCCTCCGAGAACACACTAAGTGAGCAGGACTTAGCTCACGTTTGCAAGTGTGTATAAGGACAGCAACACCCCCCATGGAAAATTGAAATAAGATGAACTTAGCATGATGAAATTGTAACAGGCTTAGCCTCCTAATACTTTGACATGAGTACACTACTCTAGAGTGTTTTTTTTACTTGTTAATTATATTTTGCTTTTCAACAATTTATAATTTCCGAGTTTTACGCTCATGGTTAGGCCTTAGCTTGGTCATCTAAGTCTAGTGTCTAATGTATATTACCATGCTAATCATCCTCCTAGAGTTTTGTAGAAATGCGCTAAGTCTCCCTTAGGTTTTTTAATGTTTTATGCAAAAATAAAATTTCCCGCAAAATCAAGATATTTTAATTGTAGTTTATTCCTAAGTTAAATAAGTGGTACTAGGAGGCATTATATTCCTTAGGGGTATTCATTTTTAGACTTAGAATACCCACTTTACCTAAGTACACACTTTTGTGAGTGAAATTAGTGATTTTTATCACTTAAAAATTAATTTTGCTCACAAAAGTCAATAAAAGACATAAAAATCAGGAAAAAATCAGCAATGTTATTTTTTAGCAAACATGTCGGAAACATGTTTTGGCATGTGGGGAGTTAACTGAGCTTGACTGCGAGTGAGTGGCACTTAAGGATGAGTTCATCAAGAGTTCACTTGAGTTAAGTGGTAGCCTACAACTTGATTGATGAGTTGCCAAAGGTGAGGTGCGCCCCTCTCATGGAGATGTGGTGCACTCTTGAGGAGGGATGCCCACCTCTTGAGAGGTGGTGTCCTCCTTCTCCTTCTCATTCTCACATGTGGTGATTTGTTAGAGCTTGTGAAGAGGTGGCTCCCTTTCATTCTCCACTTGTCACCCATTCTCCTCCAAGTGGTGTGCCCCACCTCTCTTGGGATCTTCACCCTTGAGCTATTTATACAAGCACTCTCTCCATTGTAAACTAGTTACAGTAGGGAAGAAAGAAGGCTCGTGATGTAATTGCACTATCATTTGTGGAATAAAAGAAAGGTTTTGGAGGCTACATTGGTGCTTCAAGTTTCATGTATGGAATTTCTATGTCAAAAGTGTCGAATTGCGAGGTATAATTTGCTTTTGTGCTTTTTCTTCTTATTCTTAGTTTGTGGCCTTCAAGTGGAGCTATCTCCAAGTAGGGTAAGATTAGAAAAGCTAGGTTGCTTTATAATCTTATTGCTTATTTACATTTGATTGCTTTATATTGCATATTCATTTCGGTTAATGCTTATGCTCTTCTAAAGTATCTTGTGTAGGTAGCACCATGCTATTATCGATTTGTTTGGCAAGAAGTCTCTAAGTTTGCAGGTTCTCACACTTGAAGAGGAGGTTGGGCTTCGATTGCATTTGCCTCATTCTTCAAGATCTCAAAGAAGACATAGTCCCTCTTTGACCCATCAAGAAGACCCCACATTGCCCAAGGATTCCGAGGCTTTCAAAATCTTCCTTCTCTCTTTCTCAAAAGAAATATAATTTCCTTTTGTTACTTTATTTTGCATGCAAGTATTTGGATCTGAAAATTAAGATTAAATCTTTAGTTTCTTACTTAGCATGCACAAGATAAAGTAGATCTAATTTTGTACTCAAAGTTTTTATCTAAAAGTTTAGATCTAGTATAGGAAAAAGTCCTCTTTTATTAAGCTTTTCTTCTAAATTTTTAAAGGATAAAAGATAGTCTTTTTCTAAGAGATTTCATTGCAAAATTTGGTAATCTTATTGCCTCTTTGCTTGCTGTCCAAAAACAACAAACAAAGTCATTAAGAAAGCTTATGTTTTAGCTTGCTTTCTTGATCTATTGTTAGCATAGTTTGTAGCTTTTTACTTGGAATGATTTTGTACATTTCTAACATATTTTACAGGGTCCTCCAATACCCGTTTGGGCATCTTTTGCCCCATTTACCTTGCTGTTTTTTTTGCAGGTTTGCGAACAGCCAAGGGGAGACTGCCAAATTTTGGCGGATTTGCACTATCCAAGACCCCCGGGAGCATCAATTTCACAAATAAACTCTTTGGAAACATTGTAAAGACTTGAGATCCCCCGAATGAATGATCACAAGTCACTCCAAAAAATATTGTTGTAAATCCATTAATAAAATCAGTGGGGCTACAAGCTCCCACTCTTCATCCTCGAACGTGGTCTTTTGGTGATTTTTGCAATTTTCTTTCATTTTTACAATTCTCACCTAAAGGAAAGATAAAATCAATCATAAAACTTATCGCAAGCATCGCAACTTAGTTTAGATTTCATTTTGGGAAAGTAATCATTTAATTGCTAGAATATATTTAATTTTCGCAATTTTTTATTTTTTGCAAATAAACCAGTCCCCTCAGCTCCCCGGTGTGGACTTAGTAATTAGAAAACATTTACTTTATTGCAATTTAATTTTGGCAAATAAACCTTTCCCCTCAGCTCCCCGATGTATGCTCTGAACCCTTGCGAGCCTAGCTCGATTTGGGGAACTCATCAGAACCAGGGCTGGTCAGTGTGGAGTAGTTTTAATTAGGGAAATTTTTAAATGGTTATTGCTTGTTTGGAGACACAAGAGTGTTGTGTGTGAAGTCAGACGGGAACTTTGAGATCTAGGTTCTCCCTGTGTTGGACATCCGACAATATCTCAAGCTTGTGTGTGAAGTCAGAGGGATACTCTCCCTGTTGGACATCCGACAAGCTCAGCCTCCAATCTAAGGAATAGCCTCTTAGAAGCCACATCTAGATTAGATTTTCTTTTCTTACAACACATTGCACACATCTCACATAGTGGCTTGCACTCACAACAACCACTCCACCTAACAACTTATAATAAAATTTTACAAGAGCATTTACATATCAATCTCCATTTTAGCAGCATTTGATATATTGCAACAACCTTTACTTTTGGCACTGGTCTACATTTTAATATTTTGCTTATCATTTCCTTTCAAACACTTGTATCTTTTTTAAGTTATATCATATACATGCAAGTTTCTTGAATGTTTTACTTTTGGCATAAGCAATTTCTTTGATGTGTCATATATGTTGCTAGATTAGATTGTTATCTTGCTCTTGTTTCATAATAAACTCCTAGGTTCATTTTCTTGTACTTAGATTAGTTCAAGCCATAGATTCTTTTCTTTAGGGACTACCCCCCTTGGATTCGCTAGGAGTTGGCCTAGACAGAGGAGTTGAGGATCAAGTGACAACACCTTGACTCGAGACTTGCCCCCAAGGACACACCCAGTGGATTGAAGATTTCTTCCACGCTACCCGAGGTGTGTATACAGGCGACAACACCTTCCAAGCTACACTATGATGGAATTGCAGTTGAGCTACCAAAGATTGAACAAAGACTTGTTCAAATTCAGAGTTCAAAAGTCCAGTTGGCCATTATGGCCCTTCATTTTCTTCTTCTTTTTCTTCTTCGCACATTTTCTATACCCCCATGGGGGAATTGTAATAAGATGAGCTAGCATGATGAACTTTGTAAAATACTTATCTCCCTAAGACTTGGTCATTAGTACATTACTCTAGAGTGTTTTTTTTTTCACTTTTTAATTATAACCTGCTACATAAGCTAGTTATAATTTCTAAGTTTTTTCACTGAATTACCTCCAAAGCTAGAGTATGTCCTAGTGGCTATGCCTTGGTGTGTGGTATAAAGTTTAGTGTCTAATGTATATTACCATGCTAGTCATCACTCTTGATTCTTACGGAAATGCGCTAAGTCCCCCTTAGGATTTTTTAATGTTTTCAACAATTAAAAAATTTCCCACAAAAACAGGGTATTTTAATTGTAATTTATGTATAAGTTAAATAAGTGGTACTAGGAGGCATCATATGCCTTGGGGGTATTCATTTCTTTCTTAGAGTACCCACTTTACCTATTTACCCCCTTTTTGAGTGAAAATAGTGATTTTTAATCACTAAAAATCAATTTCTCTCACAAAAGGGAAATAAAAGACATAAAAAGGGAAAAAATCAGCATTGTTGATTTTCAGGAAACATGTCGGGGACATGTTTTTAGTCAACTTACCCTCTCTCTTAGTTCACTAAGCCTTACTAGCACTTGAGAAGGAGTTAAGTGATGAGTTGGTTGAGTGACGTGGCATTGGGAGGAGATCCCAAGGAGAGGGTGCACCCCTCCTCCTTGATGTGGCGCATTCTCAAGAGAGGGCGCACATCCCAAGGAGGTTTCCACCTCTCTTGGGCCATGTGTGGCCCCTCCCTCTCATTATTTTGGACTTATGGCACCTTCTTGAGTTATGGGGAGTGGTGTCACTGATGCAGGAGCATCGTAAGCAGCCAGCCAAGCAAGCATAAGGCGGAAGACAGCTGGAGAAGCGCAGCACACATTTTACACATTTTGAAATGTTTTTGAAAAATTAATGAAGCGGATATTAATGGGATAGCTAGGGAAAGCATACTTACATTTATATCTTAGATATTGTAAACAAATCTTGAGCATTGCTCTCATTTGTAGTATGTAAAAGGATTTATACATAATTAATGAAAGTAGGTAGATTTGGATTCAGAGATTAGACAGTTTAAAGTGTAGGAGGGAAAACGGATATAGACACCCTCACTCTTGTATTATTGTATCATTAGCACAGAAGAGAAAAAAAGAAGAGTCGTAGCAGAGAGTTGTAGAGAAGAACCCATGTACAGTAGTATTTGAGTTAATATATGAAGCTTTGACTCAGATTTCATGGCGTTATGATGCTTAATGTTTACATTTACTAAATGGTATGCTTACAGTTGTTTTATTCTCTCTGTTTATGCGTTTGTTTCAATGTTGTGTTGAATGTATGATTTCATGTTGAATGTATGAAGTCTGAGAGAGAAGAATGAGTTTCAATTGTTTCTCTTTCTGAGAGAGTTCCTGCAAGGAGTGCAGTGAAACGTCTGCAAGGTGTGCGTTGACAAGGGTTCTGAGTTTTATCTCAGAAAGCTCAGGAAGGATACCGTTGTTCTCATTCCAACAGAAGTGCAGGTGAAGCACAGAAGCCGTGCAAGGTGTGCGCAGGCTAGTTGAAGCCTTAGAATTTATCAACTAAGGTTGAAGAGTGAAGGACTGCTGTTGCTGAGAGTGCACAGAGTCGAAGAATCAAATACACAGAAGTATTTGAAAGATTGTCGCAAAGAGTGCGTGCAGGAGTCCTTTCGAGACTTGAGGTTGCAATAGAAAGCTCAGGAGGATCAACACCTTTGAAGTATTCAAAGGAAAACAGGGAGTTGAATCATTGCGCAGAAGGTTAAGTTCCGATGAAAGAACATTGGTTCGTTTCACAAAGATTCATTGAGGAGTGAATCGGACGGTCAAAATTCTCCGTGGAGAGCTCGCGAAGTCGCGAGCACCGTAGGATCCATAGGAGTTGCAGGGTGGATAAGGGTTGGACGAAACCATTACGTTGGTTTCAAGATTCAACGTCAACCATTGATCGTGACCGTCGAGCCGTCAAGATCATTTCGGCAAATCGGGGTTTGTAAGTCTGGAGTGCAAGCCAAATCCCTTGGTTACTCGAACTTCCGAATCGCGAAATGGATTATTGTGTGTGAAGACAAAACATAGAATTTTCGGCGCTTCGGAATTTCGGAGTTCGGCATTTCGGGGGTCCTGACGACAAGGAGTCAAGGCATAGTGGAGCGAAAATCCCGAAGTCGCGAGTCGCGACAGGATTTTGATGTGAAATTTCGGGATTTCGGCACTTCAGGTGTCGGGAAGCAGAGGAGGCAGCGTTTTGGGATTGAGAGTTTCGAACTCCCGATACCTAGAAGTTCGAAATAACGTGGGTCGTCGGATCGAACGAGGGCTTATAGCCGTTGATCCCGTGGAATGCGCCATTTCGGAGTTCGAGGTTTTGAAGTGATAGAGGAACGACTGTCGAAGGGTTGTTCAAGTTCCGAAAGCCGGAAAGATTGAGTGGATAGGTGGCAAGAATCCACGTGGGAAACAGAGTACAAGGGGAAGATAGGTGGCGCGTTTTTGTCAATAGGCGGAGTCAATCCTCATTGAACGTTTCAGAGTTTTGAAGGTTGAAGAACCGGGAGTCTTGCAGCCGGATTCGCAAAGTCCGAAATTCCGAATCAACGAAAAGTTTCGTTGGGGAGCCAGCCTTTGCTGAACGCATCGAGGTTCAGCATTTCGATAGTTTCGAAGACAAGAGGTAGGGGTTCTTTACTCCAGAATTCTCGAAGTCGCGAAACACGACACAACTGTGGAGGAGGACGCGACCAAAGATTTCTGCAATTCGACATTTCGGGTTTCGGAGGTTGTAGAGATAGGAAACTCGACAACAGGAATCACGATATCGCGAAACCCGAAATCCCGATTCGGCAAAGGGCGCGATCATATTGTTCGTCAGGAGATTTGGGTTGATGCCTTGTGTTTGATCACGCGGGCATACCTATAAGGACCTATGGAAAGCACTGTGGTGTGTGTGTGTGGGATTCCCTGTGGAGGAATCGAAGAGTCAATCAGACTCAAGGACAGTTTTAGAACAATCCTGCGCAGATCTTGACCCGAGGGTCGGGGTCGGCATCAGTCACTCATCCCTCTCACACTTGTCACTGTCTCTCTCCAGGTGGTGAGCCCTCCCACATTAGGATCTTCACCCTTTCAGCTATAAAAGCAAGCTACCTCTCCCTCGTTTAGCTAATGGGAGTTTGGGTATAGCTCGGCATTGTACTTGTAATTTGGATATCATTTTTGAATAAATAAAACTTTGTGTGAATGTTTAATGTTGGCATTTCATATATGAGGTAACCTTTGCTTATTTTATTTGCATTTGATTTGTTATTGTTGGCCTTTGAAGGGGTGTTGTCACCCAGTAGGAAAGATCTTCTAAACTAGTTTGTTTTTTAGATCTTTTGTCTTTTTACATATGCAGTTAAAGATTTGCATGCAAATTTTGTTTAATTACATGCTATCTAGATTTCATGTGTAGGGAGTGTCGCCGCCTTTATACACACCTCGGGTAACATGGAAGAAATCTTTTATCCAATGGGTGTGTCTTGTTGCCGCCTTATACACACCTGGGAGACATGGAAGAAATCTTCAATCCACTCAGTGTGTCCTTGGGGGCAAGTAAGAGTTAAGGTGTTGTCACCTAATCCTCAACTCCTCCGTCTAGGCCAACTCCTAGCAAAGTCAAGGGGGGTAGTCCCTAAAAAATATACTAAGGCTTGAAACTAATCTAAGTACAAGAAATGAATCTAGGAGTTAATTCTTTCGTTAACCAACATAAAGTAAAAATATACACAAATCAATTATTCACCACGAGATATTTAAAACATATACTTGCATAAAAAGGATACTTAAGACACAATTGTTAGATGCAAGTAAAATCAAATTTGCTTCCAAGTAAATGACTGGATAAGAGTGTGAAGCATATGGCTTTGCAAATGTGTAAATGAGACCAGTGCCTTAAAAGTATTCGTGGGCAATGTAGATCACGCATTTTATTAAGGTAAATTAATGGTAGATTAATGAAAGAAAATTTATTTGCATGAAAAATAAGTGTTTGTCTAAACTAGATTTGGCCCTTTAGAAAAGGTCCCTAAAGTGGAGGTTGAGCAATGTCGAAGATCCAACAAAGAGGTCCCTCTGATTTTACACACAACCGTAAGAAAATGTGGAATATCCGACAGGGAGAACCTGGATCTCAAAGTTCCCGCCAGATATCTTCACAGACTCTCTTACATTTCCACTATAGGTAAATTCTCTTTAGGATTTCCCTAATTAGTCTATCACCACTAACCAGCCCAGCGTGTATGAAACTTACTCCCAGCAGATCGAGACTAGCTTGCAATTGGAAGGGTCAGGAACCGCACTGAGAGTTGTTTATTTTAAACAAGAAATTGCATGAAATAAAATCTACTCTAGCAATTAGTGTTCTACTTTGCAAAAGGGAAAACTAATCTAGCAATTAAAATCTTACTTTCCAAATGAAATCTAATCTATGTGAAGATTTAACTTTATTGTTTATGTGAGATTGTAGTGCTTTGTGATGAATACAAAGATTAATTTTAGTTTACCCTTAGTTATGAAAATTGAATCTAAGCTAAATTGCAAAATTGAGACAATCACCGAAAACACTGTTCCGCTAGGGTGGATGAAGAGTGGGAGCTTGTAGCCCCACTGATTTTATTAAAGAAGTTACACAACTCTTTATGGGAGTGTCTTGTGACCATTCATTAAGGGGGGTCACAAGTCTTTACAATGTTTTACAAGTATTTATTGAAGAAAGAGGTGCCCCCGGAGGTCCCGGATGCTCCAAATTCACCCAAAATAGACAGAATTTCCTCTTATCTGTTCGCAAACCTGTACAAAACAGCAAGCAAACAAAGACAGAAGATGGCCAAACACACTTTGGAAGTGTCTTCGGTTATTAATAGGAAAGCCCCAAAATTAACCTAGTAAAACTAGTGTAAAATGAGCAAAAATGAACTAAGAAGAGCAAGCTAAAGAGCTTGTCTCCTTAGGGTCTTTGTTTTCTGTTTTAAAACAACAATACAAAGACACTCTAATTTCCAAATATGAAAGTGAAAGCTTTAAGAAAAAAACTACCCTTTAACTTCTAAAATTTTTGAAAGAAAAACATGCTAAAGGAGACTTTTCCTATGCTAGATCTAAGCAATTAGATGAAACTTGAAAGTACAAACTTGGATCTAGTTTATCTTATGCATGTACACTTAGATATTCAGAATTTGAAATAAAGATAGATCTAAGATACTTTCATTTGCATCAAAGTAACCAAAATTTAGATTTTCTTTTGAGAAAGAGAGAAGGAAGAAACTTGTAGCCTTGGAACCCTTGGGCAATGGAGTATTTAGATGAATTAAGGAGGGACTAAGTCTTTCGATCTTTGAAGTTGTGAAGAGACAAGCAAGTTTCATCACTACTCCAACCTATGAGACCCTGTAAGCTTTAAAAATCTTGCAAATAAACTTGTTAACAAAATTGGTGTCACCTACACAAGAAACTTGAAGAGTATGTTAGTTAACCGAAACATGCATACACATCAAAGTCTCTAAATATAAATGAACAATAGGATTAACAGCAAGCTAGATAAATCCTATCCTACTAGATGATAGCATCCTTTCAAAGCCCAAGATAACAAATCCAAAGAAGAAATTAGGCAAATATTACCTCATAGATTAAGCACAAATTGACATCAAGCATCCACACATGTATAACACACCTTCTTGACCTCCAAAGTCTCTTTATTCCAAATGAAAAGTATTACAATAGTACAACTACAACAACAATCCCCAAACTCCAACTAGTTTGCAATGGGAGAGAGTTTGTATAAATAGCAAGAGGAGAGGATCCCCAAGAGAGGAGGGTGCACCAAGTGTACATGAGAGGGCTGCCAAGTGGTGGGAGATGGTTTCCACCTTTCTTATTGACCCATAGTGTGACAAGTGTAAAGGAGGGAGGGAGCGTGGGAGGGAGGTGGGAGGGCCGCCACCTCTCAAAAAGGTAGGCAGCCCACTCTAAGATGCGCCACCTCCTCAAGAGGGGCGCACTTCCCTTTGGGCACATGCTTAAATCGTGATTACAACTCACCCAATCAACTTCAATCAAATCATATTTGTCTCTTATGACTGCCACCTTGCCTTTTGAGACTTTATTTGCTCAAAACATGTCCCCACATGTTTCCCAAAATTTAACATTCGCTGATTTTATTTGACTTTTTTGGGTTTTTTGAGTAAAATTGATTTTTAAGTGATTAAAATCACTAATTTTACTCAACCAAGTGGGTACTTAGGTAATATGGGTGCTCTAGGTCCAAAAATAAACACCCACAAGGCATATGAAGTCCCCTAGTACCACTTTTTTAATTAAAAATTCTCGTTTTGCGAAAAAAATTTAATTAACTAAAAAAATAAAAAAATCCTAAGGGGG
Source organism: Picea engelmannii (assembly GCA_009831015.1). Lineage (NCBI taxonomy): Eukaryota > Viridiplantae > Streptophyta > Pinopsida > Pinales > Pinaceae > Picea > Picea engelmannii. Next base: position 2,081,541 of record ML780581.1, read on the forward strand.
ACTTAGTACATTTCCATAAGACTTTAGGAGTATGTTTAGCATGGTAATATACATTAGACACTAGGCTTAGATCCATGCTAAGGCCTAACCATGAGTATATACTCCAACTCTGGAGAATTGAGTGAAAAAACTCATAAATTATAAATTGCCTTAAAACGGCAAAATATAATTAAGAAGTAAAAAAAACACTCCAGAGTAACAACTCATGCCTAAGTCGAAGGTGGCTAAGACCTTTTACAAGCTCATCATGGAACATCTCTTATTACAATTTTTTATGGAAAATGTGAAAAAGTTGGTCTTATTGACCGGCTGAACTTCTGAACTCTGAATATTGAACATGAAAATGTTCAATCTTTGGCGGCTCGCTGGAAGTCCATCCTAGTGCAACTTGGTGGATAACATTTCCTTGGGGGCAACTCTCGAGTCAAGGTGTTGTCCCCTAATCCTCAACTCCTCCATCTAGGCCAACTCCTAGCGAAGCCAAGGGGGGTAGTCCATGTTGCCGCCTTATACACACCTGGGAGACGTGGAAGAAATCTTCAATCCACTCGGTGTGTCCTTGGGGGCAAGTGAGAGTTAAGGTGCTGTCACCTAATCCTCAACTCCTCCGTCTAGGCTAACTCCTAGCGAAGCCAAGG
>ML780581.1:2094694-2154220 GCA_009831015.1 Picea engelmannii
TTTCTTGCTGAGAGGCTTTTTATTGCCTTCTCGGGGATCCCTGGGCAAAGCATCTCGAGGTTTTATTTCTAGGCTTTTATCTTTTACCAGCTGCTTTTACCTTCTGGGCCTTTAGCCCCTTCTTCCCACAAGATAAGGTGCAACCCCACAAACAGATCATCCTAATGCCCGGACAAGGGAAATGGGACAGATGAGCGGGAGATAAGATGGAAAAGTAGTGGTATGATGGGAGCGGACGATGGCTCTTCAGAAATCCCCCAATGGCAAACCAAAACCTATGGGTACAAGCTTGCTAGGGCACCCAGTCAATCTCTCCAAGCATGGTCAAGTGGGTTAATGTAAGATCCAAGCAGTGGTCAGAAATAAAAGGAATTAGATGCATACATTTAAAGGTTATAATGATCAAAAGTGACACATACCATGATACCTGGACCAATTACCTCATGGAGCAAGAGCCTTCTCCGATACAAGACCAAGTCGATGGTGATGGATGTTGCTGCTACTGACAAGATGAATCTGACGAAAGAAGAAAAGGATGGACCCTCCAGGGCCATGCTCAGGTCAATCTTGCTCTCGGTACTCCATGTCTAGGACCTGTGGGCCTCGAGACATGATCTCCTAGTTATCCCTAGAAATCGGGGATAACAGGCCCTTTGCTCCCCCCATTACCCCCTTAGGGAGTGTTGTCGTCCCAATACACACCTGGGGTAACATGGAAGAAACCTTCAATCCACTTGGTGTATCCTTGGGGGCAAGTTTCGAGTCAAGGTGTTGTCACTTGATCCTCAACTCCTCCGTCTTGGCCAACTCCTAGTGAAGCCAAGGGGGATAGTCCCTATAAAAAATAATCTAAGGCTTTTCTAAACTAAAAGGGAAAAAAACACTTATTTCTAGGAGATTATATATTTGAAACACAAGATAATATCATCACAACATAAGTTAATCAAAAAGGATACTACCTGTGAAACCAACCATGAGCATTCATCAATCATCACATAAAAGTAAAGATAAGATTTGCATCAATAGATAAACTGACAATAGATAAACATAAAAGACCAGTGCCAGATAAAACAATAAACTGTGATGTGATGAATGTGTCGCGTTAATTTTATCTTGAGTATTTTAATTAAGGGATTTGGGCAGTTATTAGAAAATTTTTGAGACCGTGAAGTGGGGATTAAAGTCGGGGTCCCCACTCTTTGTGTGCAAAGTGTAATGTGGCCTCCTTGTGCGTTATTCGACAATCTTATAGACTTATTGACCAGGTGTGTCGCAGGTCCAACAAGGCGAGTTACCCCTTGACTTGATACACTCCACCCAAGGTAGAGGTCTTAGATGAATAATGCCACTTAGAGATTGTCCTAGTTATACTAGCATGCATTGTTCAAATCGTTTCTGGGTCACCGAAGCACTTGAACGTGACAACGGGCTTGCATACGAGATTTGAACAATTGGGGTTTATTCCAATAACTTTGCAAAAATGAAACTAGTAATAAGCAAACCTAGAACTTGCAGTTGATTTTAAAACTTTGATTTAATTATGTGAGTTAATTTTTGTTTGTTTATGCATGAAAAGGTAATTTAAAACAAGAGCAACGGGAAACAACCCCGAAAAACAGGAAAAGCAAAGAGATATCGGTTTCCCCCCCCAGGGGCAGGGGAAACGTTGAGGGACGAGCTTTGTGGCTTGCTAACTTTATTACAAATCTGAGCTAACTTCTTTTTTGAGGCACTTGATCTTTATATTGAGAGATCAAGTGCTTACAATGCTTTTTCTTATGACAAAATTGAAATACAAAGCTCCCGGGAGCACCGAGAGGGTCCTGAAGAGGCTAAACTTCAACAATTTCAGCAGAACCTCCTCTTGTACCTGTTATTTCTAAGATAAAACAACAAACAATCAAATGCAAAGGATGGCTAAAAACACTTTGAAACTGTCTTTGGTCAACCAAAAATTTGCAGAAAAAATACTAAGTTTAAATTATGCTAAAACAAGAGAAATTAACTAAGGAGTGAGAGCTAGATAGCTAACCTCCTTAGGGTCTGTTGACCGCCTCTCCAACATAGGTGGTCAAATCCATGTGCCATGAAGAGATGCATCATCAGATGCAAATTTGTTGAAGACTTTTGGTTCTACAGGGCATGTTTGGCCCCAACACTTCTTTTTGTAACTAGAATTTCTGCACCCCTGCCTGGATCAATAATCTAATAGGTCTGCATGAGTCATGTCTAGGTCAGTTACCTTGGGATCGGTTCACTGAGAGAGTTCCTTTCACCGAGGGTTTTTTATCCTCAGGTTATCAATTGGGCTTTTCAGCCTTATTGATTTCCCTTGAGTTTTTCCCTCACACTTACAATAATTCCTCCAAAGTGGTGAACAACGTTCTAGTGGGCTTATCTTTTGATAACTATTATAGGTAATCATTGTAAATGACCATGCAAGACATCTTAGAAAGTTTTGCGGAATTCCATCAAGTCTAAGTTAGTTTTTTTTAATTAATTAAATTTTAATTAAATTTTCCTAAGTTTGGAGGTTTAATTATTTAATTAATTAATTCTTTTTGAGCAAAAATTGTAAAAACTAGGTCCTTGGATTTTTGATAGGGGTATTTGTGCTCAAAAGAAATGGAATAGCACCCCCTACACCCTTGGACCAAGTTTCATCTCGGTCGGACAACTTTTGCTATGGGTTTGTCCACCTAGAGTGTCAGTCAGTTAAAAACAACAATTTTAATTGCTAAGTCCAAACATAGCAAAAATATAATTTTTAAAAATGAGTTAAAAGGATGATGTAAAGATGGATAAAGGTGAGAGATATTTTTCCTAACCTTTCCTAACCTTTCCTAACCTTTTCCAACCCTCACATCACCCCCCCACCTAGCCATAAAGCAAAAACGTCACTTTGCCTAGAGGGGTGTGCCTCCCTTCTAGAAAGTCTCCAAGGAGAGTTACCCCCCCCCTCTTGTGGATCTCCAAAGAAAAATTGTTTTTATTATTTGGGGCCTCTTTCTCTCCCTTGGCACGAATCCCATAGCCTTCCACTACACTTTTGCTTGATCCCAACACCTCCCACACCCATCTACACCCTAGATCTATGATCTAAACCCTAGATGGTGTGCCCTAGCCTTGAGATCTACTCTTATGCTTGGTGGTGGACACTTGGCATTGATCCAAGAGAGGTAGGTTTGTCTCTCCAAGTATAAATAGATCCCTTTCCTCACTCCCAACTCACCATATCTTGAGCTAGTGTTATGTTACTTGATTTTCCACTCTCTCTCTCTATTCCATCCATTTTCATTCTTCTTCTCTTAGGGTTTTGGAGCAAGTATTTCTCCAAGATCCCATTTCTTGATGCAATAATAAAAGAAGCTTTGGAGGATTTTTGGGAAGAGCTATAAGTATTTTGGTTCTTACAAACACATGAGGTAAACTTGTTTTAATTTGATATGATGGTTGCATGAATGGATCTTAGGTAAAGTATTTTATTTGAGTAGATCTTGCAAAGAGTAGTCTTATAGATCTATATATGTGGTTAGGTAGATATGGTGCAAGCATTTCACTTTATTAGTTTAACTCTCCATATTATCCATTGTATGCATGCTATTGTGTCAGGTTTTGTAGGTTGAACTTCAAGGGTTTCATTAGGGTGCCTCTTGGAAGAGTCTCCCTTTGAGATTTTCATACACTTCAAGCAATCTTCTTCTATTTCTCTTTCTCTTTGTATTTCTGTTGCAATCCATATTTCAGCTAGCATAATATAGTCTTATGGTCATCATAATATAAATTTTTCAATAAAAAATTTCAAGAAAAAAATTTTGCCCTAAAAAAAAAAAAGTTTTTCTTCATCGGTATAGTTGTGTGTAACATTTCCAGCTAGCATAGCTTGCTGGTTTTTGCAGGTTCAGATCTAGTTGAGAGGGGTTTGGGCTACCCAAAGGCATCCACACAACACTCAAAGAGCCCCAAAGGGATTGGTAGCTATTTCTCAACCTTCCTCATTCAATTTCTTAGTGTTTTCCTTCACTTTTTCTCCTTTTGCTTGCTTGTAGTGGCTCATAGTTGTGGGAGAAGGAGTGGTACGGCCTCCTCCCACGTGTGAGCCTTGGGGTAGTTAGAGTTTGATCTAAATCTTGTTTTTCTTGCCTTTTTCTTGCTAGGACGTGGGGTAGGATTTGCTTGTTTGCTTGTTTGTCTTTTCCCTTTTCTTGCTTATTGTTTGTTTCTTGGTTTGCTTGCTTCTCTTTTGCTTCCTCTTCTTGGCTTGCTTGTTTCTGTCTTTTTTCAATAATCTCTAATTAAGCAAGCTAATTTAATTGCCTACCTATTTGGGAGAGGAATACCTCAAAAGGTTAGGTTAGGGTTTTAATTTATGGTTAATGATCTAAATGCTTAATGTTATAATATTCTAGATCTAATACACTTTATAATTCCCTAGCTTAAGCCTATTGGGCACCTAAATCAACTTAATTAAATCTCGTGCATGCTTAGTTCACTACAAGTGCTTATATTTATGTTTCATGCTTAGATCTATAATCTTTGATGATTAGATGCTTCAACAAGTAAATGGTGTTATTTTTCATTAATGCTACATACTTGAAGTAACTTGTTGATAAGTAGGCACATCTAAATCTTTTTCTCTTTCACACTAAATGCTCTTATCTAAATGCTATTGATCATGATATAAGTTTGATTGCATATCTTCTATTGGGTGGCAAGTTGTTCTTTCCTTTGTTATTCTTTCAAGCTATCTAATTGTGCAATCTAGTGACACATGCATGTGTTAATGCTCTTAAATTTTTAACTAAATCAACACATCTTTAAGGCTGAAGTGAGTTTCGGCCAAGTCACTAAATCACCCTTAAAAAGTGTCATAAAATTCTTAAAACACTCTTTAATACTCCTAAAAGCCTACCTAATTTATATATAAACCTAATAGACTCTTTAGGGTACCTTAGACCACCATCTTCACCATCTAAAACGGGACTTGAGGAAAACAACAGAGGGTGTAGGCAGGGGACTGTCTCACGGCGCACAGGATGTGTCCTCTCCAGGAAGTACTCTTGTCTTAGGGATGATCTGCGAAACTAGGGTGGTAACACTTATTGAGCATCCAGCAGTTATTTGGCAATAGGAGGAGGAGGCTTTGGTGAAAGCTTAATAAAATTTGATAACCTTAAGAAAGTTTAACAACTCAACCCTGGGTCTAAATTTCTAAATACTTGTGGGTTTAATAATTAAGAGTGGTTGATCTTCATCCTTGATACTTGTGCTTAACTTTATAAATCTTCTTCTTGATGATGATGATCTTGATGCTGATGATAATGTTATATGATGCTTTAATCTTTTTATATCCTGCACAAACACAAAATAATTGAAGTGGTTAGCTTAATTCTTGTATTCTAGCATTCTTTGAATTGTAAATCTTGTGTCTAATATTTATTTGATTGAGTTATTCTTTTGTAAGTAATATTGTAATCTATTTGTAATGAACAACCCCTTAACTTAGTTGACCCCAAGCCCAATCTTTGGGCACTAGTCTTAGTTGCCCTAGGAAAAGGTTTGTTTTACATGCTAACCCTTGCACCTTGCATTGTTGCATCCTAGATTAGATCCCCTTTAACCTTAAGAAATTAAAATCAACTCCTAGAACCTAACTCTAAAACTTATCTAGAAACTAGGGACTACCCCCCTTGGCTTCCCTAGGAGTGAGCCTAGACGGAAGAGGTTCTGGTCAAAGTGACAGCATGAGCTGTGAACCTAGGCATTGTGCCTCCAAAGACACACTAAGTGAGTCGGACTTAGCTCATGTTTGCAAGTGTGTATAAGGACGGCAACAGGGTCTTTTAGGATAATAAAATATCAGCAAAGAAAGCAAATTAGATTGCAGATTTACAGCTTTACAATCATGTAAATATTTGCCTACCACTAACCTCAAAAATGCTAGGAAATTAAAGGCTAACTAGAGACAAATTTGGGCTAGAACTTAACAAAGAGATGAAATTCCTTTTATAAACTTCAAATCTAGCTTTTAGAGATGCATGCAACTATAATAGAACAGATTTATCCTTTTAAGATTAGCTAAGTCCTTGCATGCAACAGAAAACCAAAGAAACCGATAACTTTTTATAGAAATTTGAGAGTGAAGGGGAAAGAGATAATTTGAACCAATGAACTTGGGCAATGGAGTCCAACTGATGTATTGAAGAGGGTGTTGACCGCCTATTCAACTAGGGGTCAACTCCATGTGCCATGAAGATATGCATCATTAGATGCTAATATGTCAAAGACAGTTTGGTTCTACTAGGCAATTTATGCCTCCAGCACAAATTTTTGTAAACGTAATTTCCGCACCCCTGCGTGGGTTAATAATGTAATAGGTCTGCATGAGTCATAGTTAGGTCAGCTACCTTGGGATTTTACTTCATTAGGAGAGTTCCTTTCACCGAAGGTTTTTTATCCTTGGGTTATTAATTGGGTTTTTCAGCCTTATTAATTTCCCTTGAGTTTTTCCCTCACATTTGCAATAATTCCTCCAAAGTGGTGAAGGGCTTTCTAACAAAGTGGTCTTATGATAGCTAGTGTTTAGGAATGATGTAAATGACCATGCAAGACATCATAGAAAGTTTCATGGAATTTCGTCGAGTCTAGATAGGTTTTTTTTAATTAATTAAATTTAATTAATTTTCCTAAGGCTGGGATTTTAATTATTTAATTAATTAATTGTTTTTGAGCAATTATTGTAAAAACTAGGCATTTGGGTTTTTGATAGGGGTATTTGTGCTCAAATAAAATGGAAAGGCACTCCCTACACCTTTGGGCCAAGTTTCGGCTCAGTCGGATGACTTTTGTCAGCTGTTTGTCCACCAGGAGTTAGAGTCAATGAAAACAACAATTTTTATTGCTAAGTCAAAAATGTAAATTTTGTAAATTTGAGATAATGGGGTAATGTTAAGATGGAAAAGGGCAAGAGAGGTAATTCCTAACCTACCCAACCCACCTCCTAACCATTTCACACCCCCTCACCCATTCACTCACTCATTTCCTCACACCCCTAGGGGGAAATTGTGCCCCCCCTCACACATAAACCTTTGAAACACCCCTTGAATGAGTTGTGGGCCCCTCCCATGAGTGGTGATCCCTTCCTAGCCCTCCACCTCACTCCTAGCTTGGCCCCACACTCCACTCACCCATCCAACTCATCAATCCATGACTAAAACCCTAGATGGTGCGCCCCTCTCCTTGGGATTCTCTCATGGAGTTGGGTTGCAACACTTGGCATGCATCCAAGAGGGGTCGTTTTGCCTCCTTGGGTATAAATACAGCCCCTCACCCCCTCATTTCACTACCATTCTTTGAGCTAGTGTTATTCTACTGAAATTTCACCCCACTTCTCTTGCTCTTGCCATCTTGCATCATTTCATTTTCTCTTGAGAGTCTTGGAGAAACTTGTTGCTGCAACACTCTCCCATTTGGATTAATAAAGCTTTGGAGGATTTGGAATCACCAAGAGCTTTTTGGTTGCATTCTTACACATGAGGTGACTTTGTGGATTTGAGTTTATTGGTAGCATTGAGTAGATCCTTAGGTAAAGTAGTTTACTTGAGTAGATTAGCAAAGAGTATTCTTGTTGGTTTATATATGTTGGATAGCTAATAGTGTGAAGTATTTCAGATTGCTAGTTTATCCATACATGTTATCTACTTCCATGCTTCACGATTTGTTTTGAGTTTTGCAGGTTTGCCTCAAAGGATTGTTGGAATAGCCTCAAGGAGGAGTCTTCCCTCAAAGCCCATACAAACTCCTTGCCTTATTTAGTCTGATTTTCTGTTTACATTTCATTCATGTTTCAGTTAGATAACCATCTTAGATAGGTCATATAAATCAGATTTTTGTTTGGAGATTTTATTTGAAAAATTGCTGCCTAAAAAACAGAAAGTTTTCGTAACATTTTTGTGTTGTGTAGCATTTCCAGCAAGCTTTTGCTTGCTGGTTTTTGCAGATTCTTACCAGGAACAAGGGGATATGCTGCTCAAATTCACCCATACAACACTCCACAACAGCCTTCTTTGAGTGGGTAACGAATCTCTCATCTTTTCCACTCAATTCTAGCATTGTAGCAAGCCCCCGAGAAGTTCCCTTGAGGCTTGCATTCTCTTGTTCTTATTCATCCATTGTAAATTCTTTTTTAGAGTTAGTTTGTTGCCTACACCTTGGGAGAGAGATTGGCTCAGCCAACCCCCCAATATCATTGGGCTAGTACATAGATTTATTTCAGCATTTTTTATTTCTTGCCCCACTTGTCATTAGGACAAGGTTGTGTGGCTAGGACTGTAAGAATAATTGTTTAGTTTTTCTTTCCAACCCTCTTTGGCACAACATTGGTCAACATTGGAGTCTCCAAAAGAAGTGACTCACTCTCCTCAGACTGATATGTATGTGTAAGGTCAACTGTCTGCACGTCATGTCTCTCCTCCTGAGTCTATGGATCCATATGTCCCTGGTGTGCATCCCTCACACACAGATCCTCCATCATATCTTAAATGCCACCGATATCCTCATGTGTCATGGCTATCATGGATGTCAAATGTGTCACGGTCATCATAGGAAGCTCATCAGGTCTAGGTGCTAACACGTGTGAACCCCCACTAGTGTCATCACTCTACTGAAGTGTAAGGTCATCAACATTATGTGATATGACTGCTGAAGCACAAGTGCTATCATCCTGTCCATCCCATTGTTCTTCCGATGCGCAAGGGTCACTATCCTCCCCAAGTGCACATGAGTCACTAGCACCCACAAGTGTGCAAGAGTCACTAGTGCCATCGAACTGCTCCAAATATGAATCTATGGTTGGATCCCCATGCATCTCCTCATCATCACTGTCATAGTGCACCTCAATAATGTGTTTCTTACCTTTACCCCTACATCTATGATCTGGTTCCCAGGGCACTTTGCAACTATAGCAACGTTGCCTGCTCCTAATGGGTGTAGGGTTAATTTGTGCTTCCCTCCATCTAGTTGTTGCTGCTCTGTTTTCCTCTGCTATGTTGACCCAATGTGTAACCTCATCTTTGCTCCAACTAGGATTTTTAAAGGATACAAACTAATGAAATGTTACTAGATCCCTGAGAATCTCATTGAGGGTTTGATATTCCCTCTCACAATCAACAATCCCTCTAGCAAAATCCCACATATCCATCTCTCCTTATGGAAGACCCCTCAGGCTGGTAGGAGTTATGGCTCTGCATGCATGCGCTAATCCCCACTGGCTGGGAGGATCAACACTTTGATACCAATGTAATGTTCCCAAGCCAAGGTGCCAAGAACATTGCGTTTTTCATGTGTTTTTAACTGTTTTCTGATTGTGGCATTTTGTCAAACACTTTGCAGATTTTTGTCTCATGAGTTGCACTAGGGTTTATAATGATGATTTAATGAGTGTTTGAAGCAACCAATCAAAGAAGACATAGCAATGGAGTATACTCAACAAGATGCAAGATCAACAATACAAGAAATAGCCATAAATACCTCAAATCTGATTTATTAATAATAGATCTCTGACCTCATACAAAATGGTGCAGATCTGGAATACATATAAGTGAATAGAGTGTTGGGATGATAAAGCCTCCAAGATACAAGATAAAAGAAGATCCAGGCTTCCAAAAGCCTCTCCAAGCTGTAGACCAAAAACCCAGATGAACCAACCCATAACCCAACTGAAATGTGATGATCTTCCTAGCACAATGCGCCCCTCACTGGATGACTGAAACCCCAATAATTCGGCCCCCTAGTGGATGACCTCCAAATACCACAAAATCACCCCCACAATGTAGATCGGGGTCTGAAGATGACATGCAAAGCAAATCCGGGATCAATCTCGCAAATACAACCTCCCAACTCAATGCCTCCTAAGGGAGAGTTGCGCCTCCCCTTCAGAAACCCTCTCAAGCCACAACAAATGAACCGGCAAGAGAAATCCTCCTCCAATGGCTGCAAAAGGACGCTATAATGATAGAGATGCCTCCTAGAACAAGAATGGTCATAGATCTGACCCCCTCAAAGAAAAACGAGCTTCCCTTCCTCAAGTGATGTGCCCCTCCTGCTGAAACCCTCACTAGTGCACACCTCCTCTTCCTGAACCTGTGGAATGCACCCGTGACCGGATAGGTCTAGTGTAGAATGGTGAGAGAGGGATATTTCACCTCCGGGACCAAGCTTGGATTAGGTTGGGTGGGATCTTTCACCACCGAGCTGATCTCTAAGGTTTGTTAAGTCAAAACCCTCAAAACCCCCAAGTGCATGGGCTCACTACCAAGAAGCCAGATATCAAAATGATAAACAACATGAATAAGAGAATAGAGGCCCCTATCTCTCTTTTATCCTCCTTCCTCACCTTGTCTCTCCAAAGTGATTTTTCTTTATTTAATTATTAATTAATTAAATAAATCACTTTAATTAATTAATTAACCATTTTACCTCTGAAAAGTACCTTATCTCTCCTTGTGGCTTCCCTAGCCATTGAAAGTCACTTCTCATCATCCTATCCTGTAGTGTTGTTCCTCTCGATTCCAATGAGCTATTACACTAAGAGGTTCCTCCAAGTATTCTGACCAATATGACCTCCTTAGTGAATTTAATTAACCTATAGCCCAAAATAACTCAAAATCATGGAAATCGTCGGAATGCAACGGAACCAAAGCCAAGTTGTGCAGAAAGGATCATAATGATGAAATAAGATGAGCGATGCAAGCCAGACCCCAAATACCCCTCTATAGTCCTTGTACTCGCTATAACCTCCATCTGGCTACTCTGGTCATCATAACACTCTGTAATATAATGATGTCCCAAAGTGGGGACATTACACCCCCCTAGGGGGAAAGAAAACTAGGTATTATGTAGCCCACTCTTTTATTGCTTCGGTTACAATGGTCTCTCTTCGGGAGACCAGTCCCCATTTGATGGGTCCCCCAGATCAAGTTAGGATCACAGGGGGTGAGAGCCAATACTAGGGGAAGCTGAGGGGGTGGTTTATTTCCAAATTTAAATAACAGAAAGTAAAATGTTGAAATTGAAACTAAGCTAGAAAATGAAAACTACACTAAGCTAGTCTAAGAAATTGAAATCTAACTAAATGTTATGCGTTGTTGTGATTGATTTTAAGGTTTATTTTAGCTTCTTTAGGTGACATTTGATAGCATAAATATAATACACCAAAATGAGCAATCACACAACAAGACACTGATCCCCTAGGGGAGATTGAAGAGTGGTTATTGTGATCATTCATTAGGGGGATCACAAATCTTTACAAGTTTTCAATGAGTTTGTTGATGAATGTGGTGCTCTCGAGGGTCCTGGATAGTCCAAATCCACCAAATTTTGGTAGAGTCTCCCCTTGGCTGTCCGAAAACCTGCAAAAAACAGCAAGGTAATATAAGCAAAAGATGCTCAAAAGTGGATTGGAGGACCCTGCAAAAATGTGTTAGATTATGTGCAAAAAATATGTGAAAAAATCTATTTAAAATCTACACTAAACTAACCAAATGAAGTCTAATGAAACAAAAAAAGAGATCCTTTTCTTAGTGATATTATTTTTCTGTCCTAAAATAGTAAATAATATCAATAAGTTTTCCCAAATATAGATTTAAAGTTTTTAGAAAAAGAACTACTTCTAGCCTTTTTTAAATTTGAAGAAAGAAAGCTTGCTAAAAGTAAACTTTTCCTATGCTAGATCTAGCCTTGAAATGAAACTTTGAAAGCACAAAAGTAGATCTATCTTATCTTATGCATGCAAACTTAGTAGATTTGAAATTAAAGTTAAATGCTTGCATGAAAATAAAAGGGTAACCAAAGAATATTTTGATTTTGATGAGGTAGAGAAAGAGAAGAGGAGCTTGCAACATGAAACTCCTTGGGCTATGGAGTCCTCAGATGAATGGATGAGGGACTTGTTCTTGAAAGAGCTTGAAGCTTGTGGGAGATTGCATCAAATCAACCACCACTTCAAGTATGAAGACATGCAATCTTGATAAACTTGCATACAACTTGTTAAATATCGGTGTTCCCTACACATGAAGTCTAAATAGCATGCAATTAAACAAAATTGACAATGCAAATCATTAACCGCATATGTAAAACAACAAAAGATCTTAATAAATAAGCTAGTTAAGAAGATCTTTCCTATTGGGTGATAGCACCCTTACTAAGGCCAATTTACAAATTGAAATACAAATAAACAAGATACAATTACCTCACAATATTAAACCAAGAACATCAAACATCCACATAATGCTACCATCCACCATGTGACCTCCAAAGTCTCTTTCTTTATTCAAATATGAAATGCTTACAACAATATAGTACAAGCCTTTTCCCAAACTCGAACTAGTTTCAAATGGAGAGGTAGCTTCAATATATAAGAGGAAGGGTGCACTTCCCAAGGAGGGAGGGCACACATCCCAAGACAAAATGGATAAATGGATGATTAGATTGAAGCCACCTCTCAAAGGAGGTGAGTTAACTCGCCATAAGTGAGGATAGAGAGGATGAGAGGGTGCCACATCGCCAAGGGAAGGTGGTGACCCTCATTGGGATCTTCACCCTTCATCCAAATGCACCATCTAGCTCATGAAGTGCGCACCATACTTTGGGATCTTCATCAAGTGGAGATAACTCCCCACTTAACTCATACCAACTCCCCTTAAGTGAATCTCAAGTGCCACTAAGGGCTAGTGAAAAAAGAGAGAGGAAGAGTTAACTAAAAACATGTTTGAAATATGTTTCCTTAAAAATAACATTTGCTAATTTTTGCCTTTTTTATGTCTTTTATTCACCTTTTTGGAAAGAAAATGATTTTTTATTGAGTAAAACTCGATATTTACCCTCGAAAAGGTGGTACTCAAGTAAAGTGGGTATTCTGAGTGTGAAAACGAATACCCCCAAGGCATATAATGCCTCCTAGTACCACTTATTTAACTTAGGCATCAATTATAATTAAAATATCCTGATTTTGCGGGAAATATTTTATTTGCATAAAACATTAAAAAACCTAAGGGTGACTTAGCGCATTTCCATGATACTCTAGGAGGATGAGTAGCATGGTAATATACATTTAGAAACTAGACTTAGATGACCAAGCTAAGGCCTAACCATCAGTACACACTCCAGCTTTGGAGGAAATAAGTGAAAAAACTCAAAAATTATAACTTGCTTAAAAAATTTCAAGCAAGAAATAATTAATAAGTAAAAAAAACACTCTAGAGTAATGCACTCATGATTAAGTCTTAGGAGCCTAAGCCTTTTACAAGTTCATCATGCTAACTTCATCTTATTACAATTCCCCATTGGGGGTATGGAAATGCGGTATGAAGAAGAAGAAGAAAATGAGGGGCCATGATGGCCGGCTAGACTTCTGAACTCTGGATTTGAACAATTACTTGTTCAAATTTGCCGGCTCAACTGTAAGTCCATCCTAGTGCAACTTGTTGGGTAACAGGGGGCATGGAAATGCCGTATAGAGAAGAAGAAGAAGAAGAAAAGTGGCCATATTGGCCAGCTGAACTTCTAAACTCTGAATTTTGAACAATTCCTTGTTCAATCTTTGGTTGCTCAACTGCAAGTCCATCCTAGTGCAACTCGGTGGGTAACACTGAGGAATATCCAACATGAGAAGTACAATAAGTCAAAATCCATAAAAGACAAATAAGATGTAAATAATTGATTAAGATATGAATTATAATGACCTACATGGTAGTAATACACATTGACGAGTCATGAGGTGAAAGGTTGTGATGAAGGTTCATGACCCTTAGTTAGGATGTCTTTAACTTAATTATTATTATTCTTTATGTTTATTATAGAATCAAAATTTCAATACAACTTCTTTCCAAAGACATAATTGGAGTCATAGTTAGAGAAGTCTCATTCAAGAATCTTTTCAATGATTTTTCTGATAAAAGTCAACCTAGGATGGATAGATGCTTCTACAATGTGCTGATAATGCTCTGAGTTTCAACATTCTTTTTTCCTTGTTTCCTCTTGCACCTTGAGGACGAAGACTTTTTAGGAGGGAATATCACCATATTTTGTAATCTTTCTTTTAATATTTTTTTTTTACCCTTTGGTCTATATAGGCTTGCCCCTTTACCTATAAATTCTTATGGCATATTGTGAGTATTGTAGAGTACATCACAATGAATTTAGAGGTACAAGAGTCCATTGAGAAGGATTGGAAATGGTCCCATGGAAAACCCTTATTTGATTATAGTAGGAGACAGTTTTATTGTAAGACCATTCAGATTTTTCTCTTGCAAATAAACTTAATAGAAGATGGGCAGTCCAAGATGATAAGCCAAATGTGTTTCGAGATTTCAAGGCATTTTGAAAGTACATGTATCCTTTGAAGCTAGAGTGTGCTTGGATGGTTGGTAAATAACAATATCCTAATGGGTAATGACACGCTTCATTGAACAAGCTTTACAAATGGCAATGGTTTGATCCATTACAATGCAGAAACAGTCAAGCATTTTTTGTGGGGCTGCAAGGTAGCCCAAACTTTCTAGGATTAGGTTGTGACAGAATACCACACCATTCATTGCCTCCTACAATGAAAGGGTGTCATCTTTGAAGAGACGTGGACTATTAGTCATGCAAGAAGTGGCATATGGGTTACTATAAGATTCTCAAGTATCTCCTTTTCTTTGAGAAGAGGCAGCCAAGCTGTTTCCAATGGAGAAGATATATCTGTTTCCAAGAAAAAAATTCAAAAAGTAATACAAACCATAAACACACAGGCATCCCACATGAGAGAATAAAAGCTACTTTGCAGCAATAAAATCATCATATGGCCCAGGTACTGAAGTAGAAACTTGCATGTTTGATGTTGACTATTTAAAGTATAACCTAATTCTGAAATAATTCATTCATCCTGGACAATCTTAATTTTGATAGCAAGTAATTGAGAAGATAAAGGCTAAATGTTTCATGTTAATCCACTAATCTAAATCCTCCAACGATGTACTCAAGAACTCTACATTTCAATGAAATGTTGTATGTGTGCTTGCAGCTTTAGGTAGTTCTTGATCTGCATTCTTCTGGAATATTTCATTCTTCAAATTGCAGGTTTTAATCTTAATTCCTTTGTTGCTTATGAGTTTTTTTGTAAAAATTGCAGATAATTCAGGATGCTTTCAAATCTTCAATTTGAGCAGGGAAGATTACCTCTTCTTGCATGCATGACCGCTGATAACTTATTTCCTTGTATATTACATGCAATTGTTGCATGCAATTATCTATTTGAGTTCTGATGGAGCATAACAGGAACAGTCATTTGCAAGATGGTCGATATGCCTTCGGTGCACTTGGCATATTTATGTATTTTCCTAAGGGCAAAGGTAACAAATAAGCAATGTGATATTAGATCCATATCCAATTATCACATTTGCGATAAGAAAGCCCTCCAGCAGAAATATGCAGTTTGAATGCCCAATTGCTTCACCATATTATACAAAATAAATAGCTTGTATATCTCTTAAAAATGGTGGAAACAGGATGAACAATGCCCAATTTCTTCACCATATTATACGAAATAAATAGCTTGTATGTCTCTTAAAAATGGTGGAAACAGGATGAATGGCTCAGTATAAAGGCTTAACCATAAGGGAGCTGATTGTATGTGTTATTACAAATCAGGTAATAACATCTCTTTATAATATTAAACAGACTCATAGTGTTTCCATCCATCCAATTCTGTATTAACACACTTGCAATGAATAAAATGTATTTCAGTTATATTTCATTGTACCTAAAACAAGCCTAAGGATTGTCATAGATAAGCATATGTGAAGCACAGTGCATACCACACAAATATATGCACTAGCAACTCCAATTTTATTTTTTTTCTTCTCTCCATTTTATTTGTCTTCCATCAATGCAATTTAATGAGATAAACAAAGTTCGCTCGCATATAAATTATCCAAAATATCTGGAATATAAGGTAATCTATTTAGGATGAAATAATAATATATAAATGTATAAGATGATTTATAGATAAGATGATTACAATGAGAATGAGGGCCCGTTTATATACCTTCATAGGGGGTGCATTTTCATGAATAAACACATCCTTTAGATAAGACACATATTTTCATTTATGATGTATTAACTATTATTATTTAATTATTATTTATTTATATCTATTTCTATATATTTGTGTTCATAACATTGTCTTCCCCTTAAAAATACTTTGTCCTCAAAGTGTACTTATAGAAGACTTAGCTCTTGCTCTGGGTTGTAATATTGTCTCTTGATTCTTCATTCTTGAGTTAGTGATCATTAAGGACCTGAGACGATAGGATCTTCTAAGCACTAAGAAAAATTGTTGAATTGTAAAGAAGTTTGCCCACCCTAATTCGATCTTCTGCGGAACTGGGCGTTTATAGGGTTCTTGGAAAAAACTTGATGTATTTTGACTCCCATGATAGCTTCTACTTTGAGCATCACTAGTAGTGGAAGTAATATTCTTCGGCATATCGGTCATTTGTTTATGTTGATACATTGATTGGTTGAAGTATAGAATTTTGTGATTAGGATGTCGATAAGGCATCCTTGCAACTTGATCTTTACTTCTTATACTTGTAGTTTTTTCTTGATTAACTTTTGGAATTGAGTCTTCTTCATACCCCTGACTTGTTTCTACTTCGATATTTGAAGAGCTCTTTACATCAGTGGGATTTGCATCATTTTGAGTTGTAAGGTTGACTGGGTCTATATTAATTATTTTATCCACAATTGACATTTTTACATTTGAAGACCTCGCTTGTTCCATAGGTTCAATCATTGTCTCTTTATCAACCAATGATTCATTGTTGATAAGTTGCTCTAACTTGTTCTGTAGAGACTTCATCACTCTTTAACTTCTTAATCTGTGTGAGTAAACTTTGATTATGAACTTTTAGGGGTGAGTTTTTTTCTTTATTTGATTGGTCGACTTTGTTTTTGTCTTCCTTCTCATATTCTTCCTCTTTCAACTTTCTGATTTGTTTCAATAATTTTTATTTTTTTTAAACGAGAATTTTCTTCACTTTTTTCTGATAATTTTTTTCCCAAATCTTGATTTTCTTGTTCCAACTTATGAACGCATTGTTTTGTATCCTTTGACTTCTTGATTTGATTAAGTAGCTTTTGACTATGTTCTTTAAATGTGAAATTTCCTGGTCTTTTTTCATTACTTCCTTGTAATACATGTCCTCGAGATCGTTATATTTCTGTTGTGAAATCTTCTCATTTTGTTGAAGTTTGACTTTCTTTTTTCTTTTTTCGTTCATTTGTCTTCTAACTTTTTAATTCGTGACTCTATTTGTGTGTAGTGTTTATGGCCGATCATGTGGCTAGAAGCTCAATGGTCTATGTACTAGACATCTTTAATTTGGGTACAAGAGAGGTAGGCTTGACAGACATCCTCTGCCATTTTTATTTGATGAGGGCTGTTAGATTTCTCTCAACTCTAATACCATGAAGAAACTTATACAAAAAAGCAAATGCAAAGAAGAAAATATGCTAACAACCACTCAACAATGAGATACCCAGAATTTATGCATTCAATATTAATGAGAAAAACATATAGTACCTCTGTTGAAAGTACATCTTGCATTCTTGTCCTTGACTATACAATTATTCTGCCACCGTATGGTTATTGTCCTTCTATACAAAATGAAACTTGTTGTAGAAACCAAGGACCCTAAACTCGTCCTTCTTATCTCTTCTCTGTGTTAAGGTCGCTGCTACATGCCCTAACTCGACCTTTCTATGTCACCCGATCGTAGGGTATCCTCAGCCTGCTTGTGCTATGCCCAGGTTTCTCATACTCGATCGTACGTGGGTGTATGGAGTGCGCCCAAACCAACTCTTTCATTACATCCATGAGATAACTCGAGTCTTCTTTATATCATAAGTGGGTCTGTGTGAGGTTAGAGTAATAGATCCTAGCCATTAGATCTAGGATTAGATCAATGGCTGGGATTTATTTATTCATTGAGAGCACTTGATCCCTCACTATATGATTTTAACACCTTTGACTTCTTGATCTGATTAAGTAACTTTTGACTATGTTCTTTAAATGTGAAATTTCCTGGTCTTTTTTCATTACTTCCTTTGATACATGTCCTTGAGATCGTTATATTTTTGTTGTGAAATCTTCTCAATTTGTTGAAGTTTGACTATTTTTTCTTCTTGTTTCGCGCATTTGTCTTCTAAATTTTTAATTTGTGACTCTATTTGTGTGTCATTTTGTTATATTTTTGTTGTGAAATCTTCTCATTTTGTTGAAGTTTGGCTATTGTTTCTTCTTGTTTCATGCATTTTTCTTCTAACGTTTTAATTTGTGACTCTGTTTGTGTCATTTTGAAATTTGATTAAGGAAAAAAAATTGTGACACTTTGTGCAAACAAAATTCTTGAACGATTCTCAACAATTATAATACTTCTCTACACAAAAAAGACATTTCACAAGAAAACCAGAATTCCTTGTGAAATTCACAATTTTTTTTTTGAAATAATAACTTTATATTTCTTCTTAAAACCTTATATCCATGTTCTTTTTCAAAGATTAGTTAATACCCTTATAAAAAAATTATTTAATGGCTTTTTTTTCTAGAATATTAAATATGTATATATTTTCACTTCCTTTTTAACCCTAATATTTTAAAACGTGTAACCTCCTTCAGATTCGACTTATTTTTATTTTATTTTAACTCCCGCAATGAAACCCTTTTGAGTTATATATATATATATTATTTTTATTTTTTCTTGATAACCCCTTTATATATATAAATATGATTTTAAGGAAATTGAATATTTCTCCACTTTATGAATGTTAAGACCCTTTTTTTAAGCCGACTTAAAAACCTTTTTTTTTAAATACATTCCTTTTTTATTTATTTATATAAGAGGTTTATATATATGCCACCGTGTACCCTTCACTTTATATTTTTAGTGGATTGGTTCGCTCACAATGAGAATGAGGATCCGTTTATATACCCTCACACATAGATAAGATGATTACAATGAGAATGAGACAAACAAAGTTCACTCACACATAAATTATCCAAAATATCCAGAATATAAGGTAATCCATCTAGGATGAAATAATAATATATAAATGTATAAGATAATGAATAGATAAGATGGTTACAATGAGAATGAGGGTTTGTTTATATGCCCTCGCAGGGGGTGGATTTTCATGAATAGACACCTCCTTTAAATAAGACATGTCTTTTTATTTATGATGTATCAATTATTATTATTTAATTATATCCATTTCTATGTATTTGTGTTCATAACATTTAATAGATATTATAGGAACTCTGCAAAAGTTGTTAGTTTGATGTTATGCAATCCACTTTCTAGCTGTTGGTTTCTTACAATGATCTTATGCAATTTTGTAAATGAAGTTTCAAGGTCAAGAAATAGGGTGCTTGTACTTCAATCATTCATCTTATGGTTATTCAACATTGTAACAACTTTTTTTGTTTATTTATCAATTCCAAATTAAATGGAATGACTATTTATTTCCCAAACTAGGATAAGATGCATATGATTATTTTAGCAAATATTTGCCTTTGGCTTACGAAATTAAAACTTGTCTTATAACACTGTCAAAATTTACTAATTCTCAACTAATGTAGTCAACTTGATAGGCATAAACCTAAACACTTGTCTTATAACACTACCTTAATTTATCAATTCTCCACTAATTTAGTCAACAAGCATAAACCCAGACTTTAATAGCTCAAAAAAAATCAAAAAATTTGGGAGAAATTGAAGAGTTTTGCAACACTGAATCTAACCATGGTAACAAGACTCGTGGGTTTTACTTGAGAACCATGAGTCTAACCTAACTCATAGGGGAAATGAGTCATTATAACTTGCAAGGAAGTTAAACATAGGCTTGGCGAGTACAACTCATTGGTCAATCAACAATTTGTACTCATTGAACCTGGGTTTGATTCCCCGAATTGTCTATAAATGCCTAGGAATGACCTAAATGAACTTCATTTTGACCCTTTCTTGCTGGAGATTTTCACCCACAACTATGACAACACTTCTAGACCTAAAAGTCACTAAAAGGACGAAGTTGGATACCTAGGGCATCCACACCATTGATTTCTGACACACTTGAAGCATGTGTTGACACATATCGGTGATCAATCATGAATCGTGAATCATGCCCCATATGACATTGTATATATCAATTTTGGACATAAATCGACATTTGACATTGTATAGACATGGGTTTTTTTCTTGTTTTTTGTTTGGAATAAACACTTTTGAACCTATATCATTTGCATGGCAACACCTCATCTTATCCACTAGACCATAACTCAATGAATAACATAGATTTATTCAATATCAATAAATCCAAACTTGCCAAATTTTTCCCAAACCAAATCAAACTCGACTCTTTTACCTCATTACTCTAATTACTCAAGACTTTTTAACCTAAATTTTGGATAATGAAAAGCATAATTTGGAATAGGTTATGTAGACATCTAACCAACAAAATCCTATAAATTTGTATATTCTCAAACAACAATATGAACTTCTATCATATCTTTTCCTAGGATCTTGATTATTGAATATGTTGGTTTGCTACTCAATTTGTATATTCTCAAACAACAATATGAACTTCGATCATATCTTTTCCTAGGATCTTGATTATTGAATATGTTGGTTTGCTACTCTTCTATTGATTGTTTCAATACCCAAGCTATAAACTTTGTTCATATATTTTCCTAGGATTATGAGTATTGAATATGTTGGTTTGTGATTCTGGTATTGATTGTTTCACTACCCAAGCTAAGAAACATTTAATGAATTTATGTTGAAATATATATTCCAGTATTTTTAGGTTGTTATCAATGATTGGTATCATATCACATATTGAAATATGATTAACAAATGCATTTTGTTGATGAATTATGCATATTTACAATTAGACAATTTGATTTTTGAAAGATCTGTGGGGTGCCTCCCATTCTCTCTAGCACTCCTTATTACCAAGGAAAATGTGTATTTAAGCATTGTAATTCCCAATATTGTGAGATCCTATTATAATCAAGGTTTGGTTGAGGTCAAGGACTTATCAAGCTTGGCCCCTAAAGATAGATTCTTATAGGTATAATAATTATGAGCCAAAGAAGGTTTATGAGGTATTACCCACACCAAAAGTTTTGTTATTTAAGAAGTTGACATTGGGATGCAAGTTCCTATGTTGATATCGTAGCATTATCCATCACTCTAGTACTAAAATCATCATCAATTTCATTGCCACAACTTGTGTGTGCACTCTACTTTATGATTGTTTTTTTTCATGATAGCAAGTATAATTTATATTAGAAAATATTACGGTTTAATTAGACAACTTTGTAGTACATAAATATTAAGGGTGGTCACAGTTAAATATCCAAAATGCAAAACTGCATATCCATCTTCCCGTAGGGTTTATCTTCCTTGTTCCAACTTCTATAGGCTTGGTAGGTGTATTGCTTTAAATATTACTTAAGGAAAAAAAAACATGACAAAACATGTGAAAGCTTGAAAAGAAAAATTACTAATTTTCATGCCCATGGTAAGCTTATGCTTGCATGTCCTCCTATGGTTCAATTCCAACATATCTAAGTGATTCTCTTTCTCAATTGCAACACCAGGGATGACCTCACCTATGCCATCCCCTAGTTCCAATTTTTGAGAGTGCAATTTGCCCTTATGTTCCTTCGAGGTGAAAGAGAGGCCACTGAGGGAGGGTTCCTCATATGGACTTGAATCAACGGGAGGGGGGTACAAAATGAATTCTAGAGGTAGGTTGGGATGAGCCATGATTCTTCCAACCACCAACTTCAAAGATCTCAACTACTCATTGAGCTCTAAGTGCTTCCAACAATCAATCCCCATGAATGATTCGACCTCTTTTTGTCATTCAAAGATTTCCAATACGTGCTTTGTTGTGTCAATTGTGCAAGTATCCCTAGTACAATTTTTCTTCTAGATGTGCCTGTCAAAATCATCTTTCCATTTATTCCAACAAATGGCCAAATTCATTATACTGCATTGTGCTTCTGTTGTATCCATTTCACACCGCTTCATCCCTCTTTTCACCTTGTTGAACTCACACAAGACGCAACATTGACTCCTATATTGGCAATGTGCCATTCTAACCACCCTTCTTCCTAGTGACCTCATAGAATTTACCACCAACAAAATCCAGAACTTTGTTTGCCACTCACAATTGAAGAAGGGATCACAATCTAGAGCAAGGACAAATAATTAGGTCGTATCCCAATTCCAAGATGAATAAACCCACACACTCGCGAATTGTGCTTAGAGAAGGGGCCACTTTGTGGAGAAAAGGTAAATAATTTAGGCCAAATACCGATTTCAAGCCGAATAAACCCACACACTCACAACTTGTGCTTAGATAAAGAGTAACAATGTGGAGCAAGGGAAAATAATTCATTCCATATCCCAATTCTGTTAGGGTCCTACCCTAATCCCCTTACTTAAACACTGTATTAATGTATGAGGCCACCTTCCTTGAATAAGGCCCATTAAATAGTTAATTAATAGTCATTGTAAAAATGGTCATTTTTATTACATAACCTTTAATGGTCATTTTTATTGTAGCGGGTCAGCCCTCATTAAAAGGGGCCCATAGGTATTTAATATTCTTTATGGATAGTTGTATATTGAGTAGAAGGTTATGTAATGTTTTGTCAAGAATTGTTATTGTATTTGGAGCATTTCTCTTGGAGGTTGCCCCCTTAAAGAAGCAAGTGAACATAGCTCTCTATTTTGATTACCAAAGAGATCTTTCTTAGGGTTTATCTCTATTTTCTATTATGTTCTTAGGTTTTTCACTCCATTGTATGTGATTGCTCTAAAGTTTTGGGGTCAAGAACACTATAATTCCATGCTCAATAAGCCAACACACCTCCCTTGTAATGTACTTAAACCTAAAAATTTAGAGCAATCACCTAAAATGTAGTGCAAACCCAAAAACACAAGAGAAAAGAGAGATAAACCCAAGAAAGATCTCTTTGATAATCAAAATAGAGACTTATGTTCACTTGTCTCTTTAAGGGGGAAACCTCCAAGAGCAATGCTCCAAATACAATAACAATTTTAAACAAAACATTACATAACCTTCTACTCAATATATAACTATCCAAAGAGAATCTTAACTACCTATGGGCCCACTTATAACGAGGGTCTATTAACTAATTTGGGCCTTATAAATAAAGAGGACCATTTTTACAATGAATGACTATTAACGAACTATTTAATGGGTCTTATGCAAGGAAGGTGGCTTCATACATTAATAAAGTATCTAAATAAGGGGGTTAGGGTAGGACCTTAGCATGCCCTCCCCCAACATCTTGGTGACCCACTTATGTTTCTTTGATGAAGACAATCGTTGTTCAAGGAAGTACTTCATACTATGATGGTCAATCTTGATCTGAAAACACATCCCTATGAGATAAGGCCTCCAAGTCTCCATTGCATGAAGGATAGCCATTATTTCCTTCTCATATGTGTATTTTCCCAAATTTCAGTCACACAATTGCTTACCGATGAATGCCAAGGAGCATCCTTGCATGAATATTTCTTTGAGACCTCTGCCTGAGGCATCACATTCCAAGAAAAAAGTCTTATTAAAGTCAGGCACTATTAATACTGGAGTAGTGCACATGGAATCCTTTAAAGTGACGAAGGCATGTGTTGTTGCATCATTCCAGACAAAGACATTCTTTTTAAGTAGTGAAGTAAGTGGAATTGCAATTTTTCCATAATTTTCAACAAATTTCTTGTAGCAGCCTGTAAGTCCTAAGAATCCCCTCAAACTCTTCAGTTTTTTGGGACGGGGCCAATCTTGCATAGCCTCCACTTTCTTGGGATCAACTTGCACTCCCTCCTAACTTGCACTTCCTCCTAACTTACAATGTGACCCAATATTGCATAGCCTCCACTTTCTTGGGATCAAATGGCACTTAACGAATGATTGGTTGTCTCTCAAGAGTTGCAAGGACTTATCAACATGATCTATGCGTGATTCCCATGATTTACTGTAAATCAAGATATCATCGAAGAAAACTAGCACAAAATGTGTAGGAAGGGTTTGAAAACCTTGTTCGTGAGGCTCTCGAAAGTGGATGGATCATTACAAAGACCAAAAGGCATCACTAGAAACTAATAATGATCTTCATGTGTTCTGAAATTTGTCTTAGGGATGTTTGTCTCTTTCATCCTAATTTGGTGGTATACTGAACAAAGATCAAGCTTAGTGAAAAACTTTGCTCCATGAAGTTCATCAAGGAGATCATCAATAACTGGGATGGGAAATTTGTCCTTGATCGTCAACTTATTGAGAGCCCTAAAATCAAGACAAATGCACTAAGTGCCTTCCTTCTTTAACACCATGACTATTGGTGATGAGTAAGGGATTATACTTGGATGTATGACCCCTTCCTCCAACAATTGTGGAATGATCTTTTTTATTTCATTATTTTGTGCCAGATGGTGTCAATAAGAACATACATTTGGTGGTTGACTTCTTGGAATCATGGGAATGCCATGGTCATGCTCTCATTAAGAAGGAGGTAAACCCTTTGGTGTCTCAAAGACCTGATGATGTTTGTTGAGGAACAGATGCAAGTCTGGGTGGATTTTTTGTGTCATATTATCTATAACATGTATGGCATTCAATTGGCCAATAATTCCATAGTGGTCTTTCCTTAATAACTTCTCCATACTATGAGAGTTGAAAATTTTAGGAGAGACTACCTGAAGCCCTCAAAGGGTCTGTACATGACCCTCCTTAGTGAAACTCATATAGATTTCTTTGAAATACATGGTGACTGGTCCCAACGTGCGTATCCATTGTTCTCCCAATACTATATGACAACCACCCATATCGATGGAAAATAGATGGGTTTTGAGATAATAGTCCCCCATCTGGAGTTTGACATTTTCACATCTAACCCCACATTTCATCATACCTTCATTGGTGGTCATGATTTAAAAGTTGTGCATTGGGTGTACAAAAGAATGGGTTTCTTCTGCCACTCTCTTGTGAATGAAATTGTGAGTACTTTTTGTTGATGTTTCAACATCAGGTAGACATTCTCCTAGATTGGTCATGTTGATTTCACCAAGGGAGAATGATACATTCACTCATGGGGCCATGCTAATTTGGCTAGTGATAAATGGCCCAAGATGTTGATGTTTCTCCAGTTAGCATCATCGAGCAAACATTCTCCCAGATTGGTCATGTTCATTTGACCAAGGGAGAATGATACATTCACTAATGAGGCCATGTTTTGGCTAGTGGTGAATGGCCTAAGTGTAGTATTTCTCCTAGTAGTCATGTTGATTTGATGAGTGATAAAGACTCAAGATTCTCTCACATTTCCTGCTCCAAGGTGGAGTGATCTATTTTTTTATAGGGTAGGTTTGACTTGTTTATAATTCTAGTTTAATGTTGAAGATGTAGGCTCAAGAGACCTCTTGTGATGAGGGGCTTCTCAGCAAATCTACTCAACATTAGAGCCCCATATTAATAGACATGTGTGTGAGGAGATGACACATCAACAAGGCTCATGGACAACTTTTCTAGTAAAGAAGAAATGCCAAGAAGACAAATCAAAGTCCATTAAACTATTAAAGAAACCCCGAAAAGCATTAAATGAAATATTGAAGCAAAAGGACAAGTCGACCCCACAAGGAAATTGAAGGTGACTCAATCTATATAAATAAGAGGCCTGATCATTTCATTTACACATCTCTCACAACCTCTTCTCATCAAGTGCGCAAATCCCAGTTGCAGTTGCAATTTCCAGTTTCTTTATTTTGAGGTGTGTTATCCTTTTGGTGATCTTGTGTTGGTGTTCTATATTTGTCTAGGGTTCGCTACCTTTGAGGGATATTCCTCATACAAGGGAGAACTTATTTATTTATTCTTCATTTTATGGTGATGTACTTTCTGGCTTGAATTCTTCTTAAGAAAATTTGTTGGGTTTTCTCCCAAGGTTGGTTTTCCCCGGATAAAATCTTGTGTCTATTGTGCATGGCTATCTTTCTATGATTCTATTATTCCCATTGTAGTTTTGTTTTGGTTGATATTTTCAGTGTGTAATTATTCTATGATAACACTAGTGACATAAAATTCTATTTGAAATCATAAGGAAATAATTATCAAATCTGAAACTAGAAAATTCAGCATGGAATCATAGCTTTGTTGAAATTTTTCGATGCATAGTCTTAGATTTTTTGTTGCACAATCTCAAACCTTAAATTTCTCTGAAGGTCATTGGGAATTTATTGGATAACATTGGGACTATTTTTTTTCTGCAAATCAACTCACCTTGCCCTAGTTGCATTTGTGGATGGTCAGGTTCTTATATGGCCTAAGAGCTCAAACATAGACTCAACAGGAGTGATTGGTGTTCCAGAGGGAGGACTGTACATATTATTAGAACGTCCATCCCAGACATTGGTACATGACAATATCAGTTTATGTGAGTTATGACATCGGATATTTTCTCATCTGCATTACAAGGCTTTGCCAGTATTAAGAAGAATGGTCACAGGTATTCCAGAGATCCAGGAAGAGCGTGAGGGTGTTTGTAGGGGATGTACACTTGGTAAGAATACCAAAGGACCATATCCGAGAAGTGATAGTAGATCCAAATGGATCTTGGATCTAGTGCATTCATATATATGTGGACCGATGACAGTATCATCCTTGGGTGGCTTCTTGTACTATGTGACATTCATTGATGATTTCTTCTGAAATACATGGATATACTTCATGAAGACAAAGGATGAAGTTTTCAGCAGGTTCTAGGAGTTCAAGGCTCAGACAGAGAACTTGATGGGGAAGAATATCAAGGTTTTATGGATAGATTATGGAGGAGAGTATACTTCCATTGACTTCAGTGATTTATGCAAGAAAGCAGGAATCAAGAGGGAGTTGACAATTCCTTACAACCCTCAATAAAATGGTGATGTGGAAAGGAAGAAAAGGGCCATTGTGGAGGTTGTCAAGGAAATGATTCATGATCGGAATCTACCCGTGTTCTTATGGGCAGAGGCATCCAACAAAACAATTTATGTTCATAACAAGAGTCCTCACCGAATATTGGGAGATAAGACTCCTGAGGAAGCATTCACAGGAGTGAAGCTAGAAGTCAGCCATTTGAGGGTCTTTGGTTGTCTAATATACATCCATGTACCCAAAGAGAAGAGGACAAATTTAGAACCTTCTGGAAAGAAGGGTACTTTTGTGGGATACAGTGAGACTTTGAAGGCCTATAGAATCTACATTCCAGGACAGCATCAGATTGAGGTTAGTCATGATGTTACTTTTATGAAGAGATAGCCTTCATGAGGTCTAGAGAGTCTCATATGGAGATTTATAGTGATGAGTAGGAGGCTCTGAAGGATAAGGGTACAAATCCCTCTAGTCTAGTTGTTCATCCTTTATATTATCAAGAGGAGTCACTAGAGCCAATGGATCTACCTAAAGATGTTGTAGTGACCAAGGAGAGGCCAGCATGGCTTCGTGACACTTTGCAGAATGCATAGGGGCATGCAGCTCCCAATGGTACTTTCAGGGAGAGAAAATGACCTCTGAGGTTCTCGAGTTATATGGCATTGATGAGTCACATCATTGATTTTGAACCTTCCAATTATGAGGAGGCAACATGCCAATGGGTTTGGAAGGATGTCACGATGGAAGAGTATCATTCCATCATGAAGAATGATGTGTGGGAGATAGTTCTAAGTCCATAGGGGAAGTAAGTAGTGACTTCCAAGGGGATCTATAATATCAAGCATTCCGGAGATGGTAGCATCGAGAAGTACAAAGTGAGGGTTCTGGCCAGAGGATTCTCTCAGAAAGAGGGAGTGGACTATGAGGAGACTTTTTCTCCAATCACCAAGTACACTTCCATTAGGACTATTAATTCTCTTGCTTCAGTTAGGGGTTGGATATTACATCAGATGGATGTGAATACCATGTTCCTCAATGGCATGATTGAGGAGGAAGTGTACATAGAGAAACCTCAGAGCTTTGTGATACATGGGAAGGAGTCTCATGTTTGCATATTGAAAAATTTCTTGTAAAGACTCAAGAAGGAACCCAAGGCATGGTACTCTGGGATTGATGGATACTTGATGAGTTTGGGCTTCACCAAGAGTGATGTGCATCCCAAATTTTACTACAAGGTTTTTTATGGCGATCCTTTTGATCTTGGTGTTGTATGTTGATGATTTGTTCCTTATGGGGGAAAAGAGGCTCATTTCCAGGTGCAAGAGGGAATTGGCCTTTGAGTTCGAGATGAAGGATCTTGTCTTGATGCATTATTTCTTGGGATTGGAGGTGTGGCAGAGACCAGGTGAGATCTTCCTCAAATAGGGGAAGTACACAGTTGAGATCTTGATCATATTTGGTATGATGGAATGCAAGTCCATGGATACACCTATGATGACAAATATTAAGAAGCTGAGTGATTTCACTTCAGATTCAGATTTGGTGGATCCCACTATGTATAGGAAGTTGATTGGATCCTTGGTGTACCTGGTTCACACCAGGATAGATATTTTCTTTGCAATGAGCAACCTGAGCCAGTTTATGGTTGAGCCGAGGCACTTCCATTGGGTTGTAACAATGTATGTGTTGAGGTACCTGTGTGGTACAGTTGGATATGGTCTGAGATATGTCTCAGGTGGTGAAGTGAGGTTGCAAGGATATACTAATTTTGACTGGGTAAGGAGTGCAATAGACATAAAGAGCACCTCGAGGTGTTGCTTCAGCTTAGGATCAACTATGATATCCTAGTTGACTTATATAGTACTCAGTATAGCAGAAGAGGAGTATATCGCAGCTAGTGTCGCAAGTCGTGAAGCAGTATGGATTCAGAAGATTCCTGCAATACTATTTTTTTAGGAGCTAGAGATGACCTTGATACATTGTAATAATCAAAGTTGTGTCAAGATTTTAGACAATCCAATATTTCATGACAGGTCGAAGCACATTGAGATAAAAAATAACTTCATCTAGGACATGGTACAGAAGGGAGCAATAAAGATCTAGTACATATCCATAGATGAGCAGATTGAAAATATTCTCACCAAGCCTCTATCTAGAGAAAAGTTTGTATACTTCAAATACAATCTTGGCATGATGCAAAATGTCTCCCTCGCTGAGAGGGAGTGTTAATGTTTCAACATTAGGAAGACATTCTACCAGATTGGTCATGCTGATTTGACCAAGGGAGAATGATACATTCACTCACGGGCCCATGTTGATTCGGTTAGTGGTGAATGACCCATGATGTTGATGTTTCTCCATTTAGCATCATCAAGAAAACATTCTCTCATATTGGTCATGATTATTTGACCAAGGGAGAATGATACATTCACTCATAGGGACATGTTGATTTGGCTAGTGGTGAATGGCCCAGGTGTAGTCTTTCTCCTAGTAGTCATGTTGATTTGACTAGGAGTGATAAAGACTCAAGATGCTATCACATTTCCTGCTCCAGGGTCGATTCATCTAATTTTTGTTGAAATATTGTAACTGCAAAGAGTATTCTATTTATTATTGAGTTAGTATTCATTAGATCAATCCCCTTTTGTGGATTGATCATGTCAAGCATTGTAATTGACCAAACCTCCTTTTGTGGATTGGTCAAACCCTAAATATATTATGAAAAATGAGAAGTCGGCCCCCAGGCTAATTAAAGTGGTTTTAATCACTAAGAAGACAAATCGTCCCTGCCTAGTGAAGAGACACCTTTCCAGCACATGCCATTTTGTATAAATAAAGGAAGCCAACGCCTCATTTGATCACTCACTCATTCGCTCACTCAGTGCGCAAGTTTGGTAGTTGCAGTTGGGAAAAGAAGGAAGAGAGAGGCACATTGCTCAGTGGAGGATATTCTCTAGTGTTTGGTTTATTTTCTTTTCATTGTATTGGCTATTTATATTAAGGAATTTTTTGTTGGGTTTTCTTCCCCATGAGGGTGTCCCAAGATAAATGTTGTGTATCTTGTGATTGTGTTTCTATCAGTGATCCTATCTATGCTATGGTTATCTAGTAAATTGAAAAGAAACATTATAATAGCTCAAAACTTAACATGGTATCAGAGCTAAGCTGATGAGAGCACCTTTCACTGGATAAGAAAACATGTCATTGTTGTCGTACAAGAAAATTAGGGCTTTTGTTGGAGAGGAATGTTTTCCTAAAAACCATCTAGAAAAGTGCATCCTACCCTAGTGAAGCTTTTGGCATCTTGAGCACACCTTTTCAGTGGATAGAGCCTCCAGAAAGTGAAACCCTAGTTTTCACTAGTACTAGAAAACCAGAAGTACCAAAAGTACCAAAAAACCAGGAAACCAGAACTAGTACGAGAAGTACCAGTCCAGATTTTTGCAAGCTCATTTTCAAGGGGTAAAATTTGGATTTTCATAAATCTAACTGCACCATCTTACTCACCTCATCTCAGTGCATCTAGCCCCTAGATCAAACTTTCAAAATTTGAAGTTTGAAAAATTAGGGTTTCCTCATAAAACCCTAAGTTGCAGTTTCAAATTCAGTTGCAATATCAATTGTAGTTGCAGTATTAGTTGAAGTATCAGCTACAGTACCAGTTGCAGACACCCTTGAATTTTTTAAGAGTTGGTAATTGTTATCGCGTAGTTTGTACTTGGAAGTAAAGGAAAGGTGAGATAAAGGCAAACTGGTGAAACTGAGACTATCCTACCACTGTCACCTCGATAGGATAACTCTTTCTATTTAGGGTGGTAGGCCCAAGGGAGACGTCCTCGGTGACCTAGGGTTTTAAGAAGGCAAAGGATTATGGCTAAGTAGATTTTTCCCCCTCACAAGTCACCACCGATTAGAAGTTCCGGCTAAACAACCAATAAAGATAAAGATAAAGATAACCAAAAGTGTACATGCCCGAAACAAAGAAACAAGAAAACTATATATGTGCAAGATCACTTGCTGGTTAGTACTTCATATAATCAAGGACTTTATGATATAAAGCAATTGATAGACAATATTGATGAAGAAAATCAATGATGTATAATAGCAATGATTACATTATATTACTTCACAATAAATGCTAAAGAAGATTCACAATGAGCAATAACGATTTATCATCAATGTCAAACACCAACATTCATTAGAAGCAACGACTAGCCAATCTTTCAATTTGCTCAAATAAAGGATTAAATGTTGCAAAGTATAAGTATAACTCAAATGGATAACAATAAAATTAGGGTTAGTAAGTTAATCTAGGCTAGGGTTAGAAGATGTTAATGATTGTTCCAGAGTATTTGGAAGTTGTGATCAAAAGCACTCAAGTACCAGGTCTTAGATAAGTGCGTTATTAGGGAAAATGGAGTCAAACTAACTGCAAAAGTTGAAGGATGAAATGATAATGGTTGGGATAAAGACAAGAGAGATATGATGGTTGAAGTGTTGCTAAGGAAAGGTTTTCACCTATCAACCCTAGGGGAAGACAACTCACTAAGGTCTAGTAAACCTAGGCCTTAGTGTGTCTTCCTCCTTCTTTAGCTCAAAGGGAAAAGTAAAAACGGCTAGCTTGAAGAGTGAATGGTAGAGTGTTGCTATGGTAAGGCTCTAACATTTATCTTCAACAAATAAAATGGTTCTTAGCATAACTTAGTAGGGACTTGAAACAAGGACACCAACATGTGCTTATTCCCTAGGGTTTAATCCAGCAAATTTCATTAAAATAAAAGTAAAAGATACCATAACCATTCAAATAAAAGAAGGATTGAAGAAATTCACTTACATTCATCAAGCATTCATTAAGCCAAAACCTAGTTGTAAACCTTCCACCAAGAAAATGCAGAAAATAGCTAAGAAAAGCCTCCTTCAACAAGTGCGCATCAATAATTTCAGCCAAAAAACCTAAAGGAGGGCGTAAATTTCAGACCTCACACAAGTGTGAGTGAAATATGATGAGAAAATGAGAGTTAAAACCCTCAATTTATACCATACCAATGACCTTAATTTAATTTTAGGTCACCAAAAGGCCGACATGGCCAAAATACATAATAATAATGTTTTTACATTAAATGTCATAATCAAACCCTAATCAAGCAAATAATGAGGACATCATGCCCTTTTAGGGTGACGTTATCCATTTCTAGGGCAACATTGGCCTCCTGGAGAAAAAATTTAGGCCTCCTTGGGCCTCTGGAACAAGCCACACGTGCCACAACTGCCTCCCAAAACCTCCACAAATGTTGGATGGTGTCATGAACGTCCTAGGTGAAGTCATGGCCTTCCAAGGCCAACATCCTGGTGGAAAAGGAACAACCCCCCTGGGTATAGGTTTGCTCAATTACCTCTAGTGGAACGTCCTCGTCTTCCCTGGTGCAATCTCTCTGACCTATCTCTGCCCCATGTTGGGGTCTCAACATCCATCTGGTGGGCTCTCAGCCCCATGGAGGTCCAAACTAATCATCTCCACATGTGTACCTGTCCAATGTGGTACATGTTCGTCGGGTATAATCCTACACATCAATAGATACGCCCTCCATGGGCTCATAAGTCACAGGGATCATAGCAATGTCAATCACATCCAATCATAAATTTTATTAAACATGTGCATAAAACCCCTTTTACTCATTCAAGTGCTCAAAGACATTATACAAATCTGCATGCCGAGTTTGGAGAAAGTGACAGGGCATCCTATTGGGCTAGTGTTCACTGGATGTGGGATGTTTCCGGGAGAAATCAAATCCAAGTCATGTGAGTGGATGAGATGGACAAGGGGTGCAGTGATAGCAGGGAAATGCATGGCTTACCTGTGGGTGCCTCTGTAGAGGGTGAGTTGCACCTGTCCTTGATGCAAATGTTTCCAAGCCCATTCATGCCTTTTTATATTTATTCTTTATTTCTTTTTCTTCAAGAAGCTAATCATGGGACACTTCCCTGGCATGGTGACCAGTGATGGCAATGTTACCCACAAAAACTTTCATGGAAATGAGAAGGTTGGCTCGTGATGAGACCCCCTTTCTCTTGGCTATGCCACCAATAGCCACTACCCCAGTGTGGTAACCAGCTACTAGTAGTTTCATACCACTAGATGCCCATTGACTTAATAGGTTGGCTCGTAATGAGATCCCCTATCCTCTGACTAGGTCTTTTTTTATTATTTCTTATGGGTCCCTTTGTTTCCTACTGAGAAGCCTTTTACTGCTTTCTCGAGGATCCATGGGCAAAGCATCTTGAGGTTTTATTTTTAGGCTTTTAACTTTTTCCATCTGCTTTTACTCTCTGGGCCTTTAACCCCTTCTTCCCACAAGGTAAGGTGCAACCCTTAAATAATTGGCCAACCCAATTCTTGGACCAGTGTAATGGGATGGATGAGCGGGAGTAAGATGGAAAGTGGTAAGTATGATGGGAGTGGACAATGACTTTTCATGAATCCCCCCAGTGGAAACTCAAAACCTATGGGCACAGGCTTACTAGGGCATCATGTCATTCCCATTAGACATGGTCAAGTGGATAAGTATAAGATCCAAGCACCCGTTAGAAACAAAAAGAACTAAATGCACATATTCAAAGGTTTTGAGGATCATAGTGACACATACCATGATACCCATACTCATTACCTCATGGAGCAAGATCCATCTCTGCTACAGGACCAGGCCAAGGTGATGGATGTTGTTGTTTTTTACAAGGTGGAGGCACTGAAGAAAAGAAAATATGGGCCCTCCAGGGCCATTCTCAAGTCGATATGGCTCTTGGTACTCCATGTCTAGGACTTGTGGGTCTCGAGACATAATCTCCTTAGTTATCCCTAAAGTGGGGGATAACATCTGGCTCCAACTCGGGGACATGCGCTCACCGTAGACCGCATGAGAACCTCAACATATCTGGCATAACTTGTAACTTGCTTGATCTCAACATAAACTATTAGTAATCATTTGGGGTGGTGATATCACCCCCAACTCTTATATATATATATATATAATGAAAGCAAGTATATATACAAATGTTAATAGAAACTACTCTAGCATGAAATGAAAATGGTATATACAATGAATGCAAATGCCTACCTACTTACCTATACTTAACTGTTGGTTGAATGCTAGGTGTAGTCAAATATCTAGTGAAACCATCCTAGCAGCATCTCCCCATACCTGTCTTCGTGCTTCATCATAAACCAAAGCAGTGATAAGTTAAGCACAAAAATAACACGAGTTAGAAAATGTATTCTATCACTGGAAATTGTAAGGTCTAGCTTATGAAGGCAGGTGGGAGGGAAAAAGTGGTGCCAAGACATACTCTCAGGAAAGTGCTCAATCCATCTCAAAAAAGGATCGTGAAAAGTCAAAGGTTCAAAAGACCGACTCGAGGAATATGAATGTTGGCTACCTTGGACGTCTTCACAACTTGAGGCCTGAGAAGGATTTATTAAGAACTAAAAGGATGACCGACATTTCGTTAATGGAAAGCTGGAAAAATGTGATAATAAGCTTCTTTTTGAGGTACTCAACTTTCCCCTAAAATCCAAAATGAGGTTTTGTCCTACAGGAGACTTGGGATAAGGGACATGTTTCCAAACCATACATTTAGTGACATAGCGAGGTAAAGTAATCAAAGGGAGGTGGAAAATCTTATCACAAGTATCATGCTTCAGGGAAGTAACTTCCTCACTTTTATCAAGATCTGAGCACAACAATGGTGGATAAATTTCTTCATAGAATAAATCTAAGTGCTCAGAGGAACTATCATCAAAGTCCTCAAGGTATGACTGAAAATTATTAGGAGAGCATAGCATCAAGTCATCCTTGGGTGTCTGAATAAAATCGGTAATCATGTCATGCTCTTGTTGCCAGATGTAAAAATTATTAGTAACTTCATGTGATAAAGGTAAAGCAAACTTTTGGGAATGACCCTCAATGTCGTAAATGGGATCCCCATCATATCCAATCACATCCCATTTATGCTTCCCGACATGTATGAATTCACTAATATTATCAACAAAGTCATCATCTTCATCATAACATGAAGGGTTTAGAAAATCCAACACTTCTTCATTTTCCACATCATAAGATAGAGAATCATTAAAAATTTGGAAAGGGAAGTAACTCACCTTGCTTACTACTTCCTATGCAGGAGCCTCAAGTATTCAAATATCCTCATCAAATGGAAGACTTGGCTCTACATCTTCTAGCTTGTCCAGAGGCTCCATTTCTTCTGTATTGTTTGAAGCATAGAATAAGGTATCATCAAAAAACTGGAAAGGAAAATGACTCACCTCATTCTCTTCATCTTGTGCAGGAGAAATAGGATCTTGAAGAGCTTTGTCGGATGGAGGAGCGATTACCGGTGTTTCATCCTCATAATTTGCTTCTCTAGTTTCACTACATTCTATCGAATCATGGGAGAAATCCTGCTCCTCTTCAAGGGGTTGACAATTTCCTTCATAAATCTCTTCTTTCGTATCAGAAGGTTCTTGGTATTGAGCATGATACACATCCCTGAGATCTTCTAAAATCTCAGTGGTGAATCCTTCTTCCTCTAAGGCTATTGTGAGATTTTGAAGGGCATCTTCATACATTTGGCAATGTGGTCTAACAAAGCCAATAAATCTACTGATGAGGTGTACAAAAGATGATATACCCATGTCTTTGCAACAACCTTTAAACCAATCTTGCAAAAAGGATGGTAGAGAGAGTATGAATAGTTTTACCAGAACATCCTCCCCTGCCAATTCTATCTTGCTCATATACTCCAAAAAATCTACAATGTGAGGAATTGGGAAGCCCCCTTCAAATCTTGGAGGGTTTCTTGACCATTTTGTATCAAAACAAGTAAGGTATCCTTGAAGGATTTTGAAATCAATAGTTGGATACACTTGTTCATTGGACACCATGATCCCATAACTTGGAAATATCACAAAATTGAGAGTAAGGTGGCACCTAGGAAAAGGTTAGTGGAGTCGCCAGATAATTTTCTTGAAATTATCAACGGAATGATGGAATCACCCTCAATGGAGTCGCCAAGTAATTTTTAAGACAAAGGTTCTTGGATAAGGCTTACCGAAAAAATTTCATTGAGGAATAATGACTCAGTGTTCCCTGACAACGACACGAAAATGTTATCGCACAGTTTGTACTTGGAAGTAAAGGAAAGGTGAGATAAAGGAAAACTGGCAAAACTAAGACTATCCTACCACTATCACCTCGATAGGATAGCTCTTTCTATTTAGGGTGGTAGGCCCAAGGGAGACGTCCCCGGTGACCTGGGGTTTGAGAAGGCAAAGGATTATGGCTAAGTAGAGTTTTCCCCCTCACAAGTCACCACCGATAAGAAGGTCTGGCTAAACAACCAATAAAGATAAAGATAAAGATAACCAGAAGTGTACCTGCCTAGAACAAAGCAACAAGAAAACTATATATGTGCAAGATCACTTGTTGGTTAGTACTTCATATAATCAAGGACTTTCTAATATAAAGAAATCGATAGACAATATTGATGAAGCAAATCAATGATGTACAATAGAAATGATTACAATATATTACTTCACAATAAATGCTAAAGAAGCTTCACAATGAGCAATAATGATTTATCATCAATGTCAAACACCAACATTCATTAGAAGCAACGACTAGCCAATCTTTCAATTTCCTCAAATAAAGGATTAAATGTTGCAAAGTATAAGTATAACTCAAATGGATAACAACAAAATTAGGGTTAGTAAGTTAATATAGGCTAGGGTTAGAAGATGTTAATGATTGTTTAAGATTATTTGGAAGTTGTGATCAAAAGCACTCAAGTACAAGGTCTTAGATCAATGCGTTATTAAGGCAAATGGAGTCAAACTAGCTACAAAAGTTGAAGGATGAAATGATAATGGTTGGGCTAAACACAAGAGAGATATGATGGTTGAAGTGTTGCTAAGGCAAGGCCTCAACCTATCAACCCTAGGGGAAGACGACTCACTAAGGTGTAGTAAACCTAGGCCTTAGTGCGTCTTCCTCCTTCTTTAGCTCAAAGGGAAAAATAAAAATGGCTAGCATGAAGAGAGAATGGTAGAGTGTTGTTATGGCAAGTCTTTAACATTTATCTTCACCAAATAAAATGGCTCTTACCATAAATTAGTAGGGACTTGAAACAAGGACACCAACATGTGCTTATTCCCTAGGGTTTAATCCAGCAAATTTCATTGAAATGTAAGTAAAAGATACCATAACCATTCAAATAAAAGAAGGATTGCAGAAATTCACTTACATTCATCAAGAATTCATTAAGGCAAACCCTAGTTGTAAACCTTCCACCAAGAAAATGCAGAAAATAGCCAAGAAAAGCATCCTTCAACAAGTGCGCATCAATAACTTCAGCCAAAAAAACTAGAGGGCACAAATTTCAGACCTCACACAAGTTTGAGTGAAAGATGATGAGAAAATTAGAGTTAAAACCCTCAATTTATACCATATCAATGAACTTAATTTAATTTTAGGTCACCAAAAGGCCGACATGGCCAAAATACATAATAATAATGTTTTTACATTAAATGTCATAATCAAACCCTAATCAAGCAAATAATGAGGACAACGTTCCCTTTTAGGGTGACGTTAGCCCTTTCTAGGGCAATGTTGGCCTCCTAGAGCAAGCCACATGTGCCACAACTGCCTCCCAAAAACCTCCACAAATGTTAGATGATGTCATGAACATCCTGGGTGATGTCATGGCCTTCCAAGGCCAACGTCCTTGTGGAAAAGGAACAACCCCCCTGGGTACAGGTATGCTCAGCTGCCTCTGGTGGAACGTCCTCATCTTCCATGGTGCAAGATCCCTAACTTGTCTTTGCCCCCTGTTGGGGTCTCAACATCCATTTGGTGGGATCTCAACCCCATTGAGGTCCGAACTAATCATCTCCCCATGTGTACCTATCCAATGTGGTACCTATCCATCGGGTATGATCCTGCACATCAACAGATACACCCTCCATGGGCTCATAAGTCACAGGGATCATAGCAATGCCAATCACATCCAATCATCAATTTTAATAAACATGTGCATAAAACCCCTTTTACTCAGTCAAGTGCTCAAATACATTATACAAATCTGCAATCCAAGTTTGGAGAAAGTGACAGGGCATCCTATTGGGCTATTGTTCACTGGATGTGGGATGTTTTCGGGAGAAATCAAATCCAAGTCATGTGAGTGGATGAGGTGGACAAGGGATGTCTGGACAAGGGGTGCAGTGATAGAAGAGAAATGCATGGCTTACCTGTGTGTGCCTCTGTAGAAGGTGAGTTGCACCTATCCTAGATGCAAATGTTTCCAAGCCCATTCATGCCTTTTTATCTTTATTCTTTATTGTTTTTTCTTCAAGAAGCTAATTAGGGGACACTGCCCTGGCATGGTGAACAATGGTGGAAATGTTACCCACAAACACTTTCACAGAAATGAGAAGGTTGGATAGTGATGAGAGCCCCTTTCTCTTGGCTATGCCACCAAGAGCCACTACCCTTGCATGGTAACCAGATTCTAGTAGGGTCATACCGCTAGATGCCCATGGACCTAATAGGTTGGCTCGTGATGAGACCCCCTATCCTCTAACTAGGTTTTGTTTTATTATTTCTTATGGGTCCCTTTGTTTCTTGCTGAGAATCCTTTTACTGCTTTCTCGGGGATCCTTGGGCGAAGCATCTCGAGGTTTTATTTTTAGGATTTTATATTTTGCAAGCTTCTTTTACCCTCTAGGCCTTTAGCCCCTTCTTCCCACAAGGTAAGGTGAAACCATTAAATAATTGGCCAACCCAATGCCCGGACCAGTGTAATGGGATGGATGAGCGGGAGTAAGATGGAAAGTGGTAAATATGATGGGAGTGGACGATGAATTTTCATGAATCCCCCTAGTGGAAACTCAAAACCTATGGGAATAGGCTTACTAGGGCATCCTGTCATTCCCACTAGACATGGTCAAGTGGATAAGTATAATATCCAAGCACCCGTAGAAACAAAAAGAACTAAATGCACATAATCAAAGGTTTTGAGGATCAGAGTGACACATACCATGATACCCAAACTCATTACCTCATGGAGCAAGATCCATCTCTGCTACAGGACGAGGCCGAGGTGATAGATGTTGTTGTTGCTGACAAGGTGGAGGTGTTGAAGAAAAGAAAAGATGGGCCCTCCAGGGCCATGCTCAAGTCGATATGGCTCTCGGTACTCGATGTTTAGGACCTCTGGGCCTCAAGACATAATCTCCTTAGTTATCCCTAAAGTGGGGGATAACAAAAATTATTACCGTTGCTACCAGATGGTGCCACTACCTGCAAATACTATCAGAGGTATGTATTCACATATGTTTAAACTGTTAAAATTTAAAGGGAATTTGTAGGAGAAGGGATCTCTTACCATAGATCCAGAAGGATTTCAAGATCTAACACATTCAAAGGAATAATGCAACCCAGGTTTGATTATTCTGATATGCATCTATGTGTTATGAAATTATTTTGATCTAGGTTTCATGTCGAAGCTATGACCATCATATTAAAATTTGGTCAAAATTAAATTCAAGTTATTAGATGGATTAAAGTTGAGATCATAGAGTTTATTCTCTAACCCAACTTTCTCTCAAGATAGCATATTCTCTTAGTATAGAAGACAGGTTGAAGAAAGCACTTGTCATATTGAGTGAAGGAGATTTGGAAGAAAAGCAACACACTCATTCTTGAAGATAATACTCCAGGTTCCATGTTTGATTAATTAAGTTGATAAGATTCAAATTTGCACATCACAAAGTTGATAACTACCCCATTACAAGTAAACACTATAGTTGAGATAACAGTCTTTGAAAAGTATTATACTTGGTAGTATGTGAGCATATTGAGATAAATACTCAATGCAATCATTTACCAGATACAACTAACATCTCCTCTACTAGAAACTTCTTGTGTTGGTTCCAGGTTACCATGGAGGAATGTTTGATCACAACACTAGAAGAGTGTTGATCTCATTTCGTATTGTATTTCTTACTTTTGATCTTTGTTTCAGACGGGTCACAAGTGATAGCTCTAAAGGAGCTACTGTGACAATTATTCGTGCTATTGTCTTATTACTATCATCAAAAGAGTATTATTCTTGCTTGTTGTTTTGTTGATCTTGTTTCAGGTCACAAGTAATAACCCTGAGGAAGCTATAGTGAAGGTTGTAGAAGGAAACGGATTAGATGAGACATGAAAAAGATTGTGTACATGACCTTATGCATTCATTTACCAAAGAAGATGAAGAAGAAGCTATCTTTTGAGACCCAGAGTATCTCATATGGAGTTTGATTGTAAGGAGCATAAGGATCCAAAGATGACCAAACATTAGAACAAGAACTCACATAAGACTTGTTCAAAGGATAATGAAGCCACCTTAACAGGAAGTAGAATTCACTTGAATTATGACTCAACTTTTCATTTTTAGACTTGGTATTCAACACCAAGTATACCCCATAAGAGATGATGAAGTCCTTGTAGACTTAGAGGAAATCAAGAGTAAGCCTAATCTCAGAAAGGATCAAATGAAGAGACAACTTCCAGGACTAGGAGACAGATGCCATGAGAATACTAGATCGAAGCTTTAGAAACTCCTAGGAGATATGAAATCTCCTGGGAATATTCCCTTGTTTCATTGATAGAGAAGGAAGCCAGTCATAAAGACTAGGATATGGATTCTTCCATGAAACTAGAAGAGAAGTCAATATTGACTTCCAAGATTGATTTAAACAGATCAATCATGTTGCAAATGTACAAAGCCTGATGTGTGTTCAGAGGATTCTCCCAGCAAGAGATAGAAGACTATGACAAGACACTTACTCTAGTAATTGAAGAAATAGTTCCAGTATTCATAAAGACAAGCAGAACAACCATGATTCATATATAGTATGAGATGTAGGGGGAGAAATCCCCATATTTAAAATTGAGTGGCAGTTTGTGCAGTACATTAGTTGGATCATGCAGACATGACTACAATAAAAGATAGAGTTACCTCCATGAAAGAAGAAGAGCTACCTTCAGTATCAGTTATTGAGCCACTCTCAGTTTCAGATGAAGTTGTTGTTGTAATGAAGTAGAGGAGTTACTTTCAGATTTCAGCAGCCACAGTGAGGATGAAGCAATCATTCTCATCCTCGGAGCAGCTACAGGTGCAGAGTCTCAGTTCCAGAAGGAACAGTTGCAGAAAGAGGAGAGGACATACTCTCAGGCAGTGAGACAAATAATGCTTTATAGAATGCACATAGAGCTAGCACATGATTGTGCAGATTGAGTTACAGTTGAGTAAGTGTACCATATTGGTACAAAGTGATGTGAAAAAATTGATGTGAAGTTGAATACAGAAAGACTCGGGTATGCAAGTTGAAGAAGGACCTGTACAGGTTTAAGCAAGATCCTAGAGCTTGATATGGCATAATTGACAATTTCTTGAAGAGATTGGTATTTAGCAAGAGTAAAGTTGATTATAACCTTTACTTCAAGGTTATGAATGATGAGCCAGTTATATTGTTGCTACTATATGTAGATGATGTATTCTTGAAAATGTGAAGAAAAGCTCATCACAAATTGTAGAAGAAGCTCACTACAGAGTTTGATGGAAGACCTAATGAATTATCTCTTAGGTATTGAAGTTTGGCAGAGCACGGAGAAGATATTCCTTAACCAAGGGAAGTATGCAGTTAAAATAATGAAGAGGTTTGACATGTTGAAATGTAAATCCATGTACACACCCATGGAAACAAAATTGAAGCTCCTGGTAGATACCTCGTCAGAATTGGTTGATGCTACTCAGTACATACAAATTATTGGTTCGGTGATGTATCTGATGAACACCAGGCTAGATATATGTTTTTCCTTGAGTCAGTATCTAGTAGAACCCAGACGTGTTCACATTGTTGCTGCAAAACATATGATGAGATACCTTAAGGGTACGTTGGATTTTGGTCTCTGTTATACTAGAGATTATGACTTCAGATTGTATAGATATACTGATTCATATTGAGATGGAAGTGTCTCTGACAGAAAAAGCACTTCAAGATGTTGTTTCAGTCTAGGGTCAGCCATGATATCATGGAAGAGTAGGAAGCAACCCACCATTTCTCCCAGCACGATAGAAGCATAATACATTGTTGCATGTTCTGTCAGTTGTGAAGTCATATGGCTTCGAATGTTGTTGACAGATCTATTTGATCTGGAGATGGAAGCCACCGTGATCCTATGTGATAACCAGAGTCATATAAAGATGATGTGTTCCATGATGAGTCGAAGCACATAGAGATATGGCATCACTTCATTCATGATATGATGCAAAGGGGAGCTTTAAATATCGAATATGTTGGCACAAATGAGTAGGTTGTAGACCAAGCCTCTGTCTCGTGTAAAGTTTAAATACTTTCGAGACAAGTTTGGTATAGTCTGAAAGGACCTCCCTCGAAAGGGGGAGTATTGTTGTTGATACTATGGTATCCTGACCAACAGCAAGCAACTCAGTTAGGATTTTATATCCTAGGGGACTGATCATCCCTGGACAGATCCTGAAGGTCCGTAAGGACGACTGTCAGAGTACTTTTGCATCTATATGCTAGCTTTGGTCAGTAGTCATAGCTCCGTTAGGATTTTATATCCTAGGGAATATTTTGATTCCTGGGAAGATCCTTTGGACCTGTCAGAGTACCACAAGACGTTGTGATGCCAACCTAGTGCTGAAGATTTCCAGCTTCGTGTTGATGTTGTTGATGCCAGTCTCGTGCTAAATATTTCCAGCTTCGTGATGATGTTGTTGATGCCAGCCTCATGCTGAATATTTCCAGCTTCATGTTGATGTTGTTGATGCCAGCCTCGTGTTGAATATTTCCAGCTTTGTGTTGATGTTATTGATTCCAGTCTCGTGTTGAATATTTCCAGCTTCGTGCTG
Organism: Picea engelmannii; assembly: GCA_009831015.1. Taxonomy (NCBI): domain Eukaryota; kingdom Viridiplantae; phylum Streptophyta; class Pinopsida; order Pinales; family Pinaceae; genus Picea; species Picea engelmannii. The sequence goes on from ML780581.1 coordinate 2,137,706, forward strand.
ATGTTGTTGATGCTAGCCTCGTGATGAAGATTTTCAGCTTCGTGTTGATGTTATCGATGTCAGCCTCATGATGAATATTTCTATCTTCATGCTGATTTTGTTGTGATTCCAGTCTCGTGTTGAATATTTACAGCTTCGTGCTGATGTTGTTGAGATGTCATCTTCGTGTTGATGTTGTTGAGATGCCAGTTTCGTGCTGAAGATTTCTAGCCTAGTGTTGATGTTGATGATTCTCCATCCTTCATGTTGTGATACTGTTGTTGTTGATGTTGTATCAACCTTGTTCTGTTATTGATGATGATGATGTATTAGTGTTATACTAATCCATGTTGATGCAGATGATGATGATGCCACTTCAGCTTCTTGTTGAAGATGATGATGATGATGATGCTACTTCAGCTTCTTGCTGAAGATGATGATGATGATGTTATTTCATCCTCATGCTAAAGAAGATGATGATGTTACTTTAGCCTTATGCTAAAGATGATGATATTACTTTAGCCTCGTGCTAAAGAAGATGATGATGTTACTTTAGCCTCATGCTAAAGATGTTGATGATATTACTTTAGCCTCATGCTAAAGAAGATGATGATGTTACTTTAGCCTCATGCTAAAGATGTTGATGATATTACTTTAGCCTCATGCTAAAGAAGATGATGATGTTACTTTAGCCTCGTACCAAAGATGATGATGATGTTACTTTAGCCTCATGATGATGAGGATGATGATGCTACTCTAGCTCCATGCTGTGAATGATGATGATGAGAAAAAATTTCGATGATTTATAGATATGCCAGTCAATGTTCCAAATGTTGTTGATGTTGTTGCCCTCTCTCTCTCTCTTGATGATGTTGTATTGAGTTGTGTCTATAGAATACCCTTATTATTAACGAGGAGTGTTGAAATATTGTAACTGCAAAGAGTATTCTATTTATTATTGAGTTATTATTCATTAGATCAATCCCCTTTTATGGATTGATCATGTCGGGCATTGTAATTGACCAAATCCCCTTTTGTGGATTGGTCAAACCCTAAATATATTATGCAAATTGCGAATTCGCCCCCCAGGCTAATTAAAGTGGTTTTAACCACTAAGAAGATAAGTCGGTCATGCCCAGTGAAGAGACACCTTTCCATCACCTGTTAGTTTGTATAAATAAAGGAATCCATCGCCTCATTTGATCACTCACTCATTCACTCACTCAGTGTGCAATTTTGGTAGCTGCAGTTGGGAGAAGAAGGAAGAGAGAGGTGCATTGCTCAGTGGAGGATATTCTCTAGTGTTTGGTTTATTGTCTTGGCATTGTATTGGCTATCTATATTAAGGAAGTTTTTGTTGGGTTTTCTTCCCCATGAGGGTTTCCCAAGATAAATGATGTGTATCTTGTGATTTTGTTTCTCTCAGTGATCCTATCTATGCTATGGTTATATAGTAAATTGAAAAGAAACCTAATAATAGCTCAAAACTTAACATTTTTATAGGGCGGGTTTGACTTGTTTACAAGTCTAGTCTAACGTTGAAGATGTAGGCTCAAGAGACCTCTTGTGATGACGGGATTCTCATTGAATCTACTCAACATTAGAGCCCCATATTAATTATATGTGCATGTGAGGAGATGACACATCAACGAGGCTTATGGAAAAATTTTCTAGTAAAGAAGAAATGTCAATAAGACAAGTCAAATCCCATTAAACTATTAAAGAAACCCCAGAAAGAATTAAATGAAATATTTAAGGGAGAAGGACAAGTTGGCCCCACAAGGAAATTGAAGGTGACTCAATCTATATAAATAAGAGGTTTGATAATTTCATTTACACATCTCTCAAAATCTCTTCGCATCAAGTGTGAAAGTCCCAGTTGTAGTTGCCAGTTGCTCTATTTTGAGGTGTGCTATCCTTTTGGTGATATTTTGGTGGTGCTCTATCTTTGTCTAGGGTTCACTACCTTTGAGGGATCTTCCTCATACAAGTGAAAACTTATTTATGTGTTGGGTTTCTTCATTTTATGGTGATGTACTTTCTGTCTTGAATTCTTCTTATGAAAAGTTGTTGGGTTTTCTCCCAAGGTTGGGTTTCCCATGATAAAATCTTGTGTTTACTATGCATGGCTATTTTTCTATGATTCTATTGTTTCTGCTGCAGTTTTATTTTGGTTGATATCTTTAGTGTGTAATTATTCTATGATAAAAATTTCATAAACTTCTGTTTGAAATCATAAGGAAATAATTATCGGATTTGAAAATATAAAATTCAACACATTCACTATCAACTAGGACTACGACTTTCCGGTGTTTGATGTAGCCTGTGAGTTTCAAGGTTTGTGGAGTCAAAATGCTTGATAATGCGTGTAGGAATATTAGGGGTTCTTCATGAGGGAATGGAAGTTAAATATCCACCTAAATCTGAGTGTTAGGGTCTTTAGTCTGTAACTTTGATGCATATTCAATAGTTTTGTCTTCAGTCAAGGCATGAGTGGTCATATCAATTTGGAACAGTTTATATTCTTTACGCGAATGACTTGGAGCATATTTTTCATCACAATTATAGCAGAGTTTGCGTCTATGACGATCTTCCATTTCTATTGGAGACAACCTTTGTACTTTCAAGGGATGAGTAGGAGTTTTGCTTGGGGAATCATCCTAGGGAGGATGAGTGCAAGGAATCATGGCTATTTTTTTTGTTTGTGCATTGATCATTGTTTCTACTTCTAAGGCCCTATGATTTGCTTCCAACCATATAGCAGGACATTGCATTCAGACTTGTGCTCAAATCTCCTCCTTGACACCACTAATGAAAAAATATTTTGATCTGGATTTGAGCAGAACGAAAGGAATAACAAACTGAATACAATAACACAAATATATGGAGAACAACAACTAATATCCAGTGAACAATAACTTCTATTGAATAAATAAAATAGATTGAAACTGCAAAACTGGGAACAACTTGCTCGAATGGTGGTAGCTATATCTGAGAAGAGATGTGGCTTGCTACATGCATCCGTCTGAGCAAAATGATTACAATGAGGCTCCAGAGGCATTTTTAACATTACTCATGAATGCCAAAACCCTAGACATCCAAAAACCTAACCCTAGGAGATGAAACACCAAAAGTTATGTGGTCCTCGATGGGTAAGTTGGTACCTCAACTTCTCGGGGTCGTAAATTTTTCATACGACCTCTGTTTTAAGCGTGTGATAGTTCGTTGGAAAGGTATTTTCGAGAAATACACATTATTCCATAAAAGTTGACTTTGTCTATAGTTTGACTATGGCATTCCAAAAAAACATTGTTTAGGGCCACAAATCAGACCTGGAAGTACATAAATATGTGTTGACATGAAAACTTAAAAAATAAGCCAATTGGATTAGGTGGGTGGCCTCCAATATCCACATGGAAAATGTGTAGGGATTCAGACAGCCCTGGAAGTGTCAAACCCACAATCACAAAGGATTACAGAAGAAGGTGTTGAACTAAAAACTACCAAGAGGAGCCAGTTTGAATAGGTGGGTGGCCACCAATATCCACCTAGATCAGTCCTCCCCCCTTAGGAAGTAATGGTATCCATTGTTTTGAGTGCCCCCATCAAGTGAGGAAACTTCTATTGAATTTGGCCCGGGGTGAGCCACTTGCCTTGGTGTAGGAGTTTCCCTGCCTTAACAACCTGATAAAGTTGGATCCTCTGTTTGTGAGTGCCCTTGACCTGTGTTTCCACTATCTAATCAGTGGATGCATGTTCCATGCAATCAGGGTTGAGCTTTGTTGGTGTCAATTGTTCTGCGATCTCTGAGGTGTCCAATAATGGTGGAAAATATGGCCGAACGAGGTCCACATTTAACATTGGGTGTAATCCAAGGAAGGGTGGAGTGTTGAGCTCAAAAGCATTGCTACCCACATCCTTGGTGATAGTGTAAGGCCCATAGTGAAGTGGGAGGATCTTCCGATGGGGCCCTGTAAGGTGCTCTTTCTGCAAATGTAACCAGACCTTGTCTCCCACCTGAAACTAGTGCAATACCCGGTGTTGATCATGGCGTTGCTTGTACTTAGCATTGTCTTTCTACAAAATCTCATGGACTTGTTGGTAGATGTGTTGAATCCTCTCAATGAATCTGGTAGCTTTGTCGACCTAAGACTGAACATGGGAAGATTATTCCTGTGTGGTTGCAAGAGGTAGTGCAACATCAATGGGACCCAAGGGTTGGAATCCCAGCCCTACCTGAAATGGGCTATGGCCGATTGAGCTATGGAGAGACCTATTATAGATGTGTTGAACATAGGGAAGAGTCCCATCCCATGTACGTGGTTTCTTAGAGTTGTACATGCGCAAGATGTGCACAATCATCTGATTGATGACCTTTGTCATGCCATCAGTTTGGGGGTGGAAAGCAGTGGATTTAGTGAGGTTGGTTTCCAACAGTGACCAGAGACTCGACCAAAATGTGTTGAGGAACCTGTTGGCCCGATATGAGGTGATGGTTTGTGGTATCCCAAAATGGACCCACACTCATTCGAAGAAGAGCTTGGTAGTATCTGTCGTTGTGATGCTCTTCTTGCAGGCTATGATGATGGTCATCTTCGAAAACTGATCAACCACCACAAGTACACAATCATTGCCATGCTTGGTGGATGAAAGGCCAGACATGTAATCCATCGAGATGGATTCCCAAGGCCTCTCGAGAGTAGGAAGAGGGGTGTATAAGCCTTGCTTCTTTATGTTTGGCTTAGCAATGACACAAGCGATGAAAGATTTGATATACTTGGTGATGTCTTGTCGAATTTTTGGCCAAATTTATTTTTTTCTGTAGAATAGCCACAATTTTCTCCATGCCAAAATGTCCTACCATCCAACTGTAGTGAGCCTCCCAAATAATCTTTGCACGCTCACTTGTGGGAAAACATAGGTGGCCCAGATGGCATAATAGTCCATCCTGGATGTGAAAATCAGTGACATTCACTCATGTACCCAAGAGATGATAGGTGGTGGCGAAGTCATGGTCACGTTGATCAAGTTGGGGCCACTCAGATGCCTCATGCCCATAGGAATGGAGCATTGTGGTGAGTGCAACAACATGACAGTGACTAAGGAAATCAACAACATGATTTGTGCTCCCAGTTTTATACTTGATGTTGATATGGAACTATTATAGGTATGTGGACCACTTTTGATGGTGGTCGTTTTGCAACTTCCCATGTGTATGTATGAACTACAGAGGCTTGTGATCAGTGTGGATGATTGTCTCCTTCCCAGAATGTAATGTTTCCACTGACGGTGGGATTGCACAATGGAATACATTTATTTTTCATAGGTGGGGTGTTTCCGGACAGTATCTGAGAGTGTCTTACTATGGTATGCTACTAGATGACCATGCAGAGTGAGAACTGCGCCGATAGCATAGTCAGAAGCGTCAATCTCAATCTCGAACGGTTTTTGTAGATCAGGTAAGGAGAGTACTAGAGTTGAGCACAAGTGATGCTTCAGATCATCAAATGCATGTTGTTTTTCCTACCCCCATGCAAAATTTTCCTTGCCACCGCCCTTGGTTACTTGGCCGAGGGCCCATGCAATATGGGAGAATCTCGACATGAACCACTGGTAGAAGTTGGCAAGTCTCAAGAAGCTCTGAAGCTCGGTTAGTGTGGTCGGGGCTAACCAGTCACGAATGACTTGGATCTTAGCTGGATCCACATGTACCCCATGATCATCAACAATGTAGCCCATGTACTGGACCCTGTTCATGCCAAAGAAAAAAAATTCCAAGATGGCATATAGATTGTGCTGCCGTAGAGTTCCCAAAACCCGTTGAATATGTTGCATGTGCTCCTCCCAAGTTTTGCTAAATATGAGAATGTCATCCATATATTCCACCACAAAATACTTGGTGAAGGGTCTTAATACATCATCCATCAATATCATGAAAGTTGTTGGTGCATTTGTCAATCCAAAGGGCATGACCAACCATTCAAAGAGGCCTTCTTTAGATTTGAAATTTGTCTTCCATACATCAGTTGGTTCGACGAGAACCTGGTGGTAGCCAGACTTTAGGTCAATGTTGTTGAATAACTTGTCCCCCTTGAGTTGGTCAAGAAGGTCATCAATTCAGGGAATTGGGTACCGGTTCCTCATTGTGATTTTTTTTAGTGCTCTGTAATCAATACAGAGTCGCCCGGTCCCATCTTTCTTCTGCACCATCACAATCGGGCTTTTGCAAGGGGAGGATTTGGGTCAGATGTGCCCCTTTTGAAGCAACTCTTGGATTTGGCACTTGATTTTGTCATTTCCATCAGCGAGCGATGATAGACTAGTCCATTAGGCAACGGGGCACCGGGGGTTAGATTAATTGGATGCTTGACTTGGCAATGCATCGGTACCCCGGTGGGTGAGGAGAAGATGTCTTTGTACTCTTCCACTATCCCGTCCACTTGCTTCTGCTATTGCAAAGAGAGGCTCCATGTATAGTTCATGGATGTGGCGATGACCTTCTTCTTACTATGAGCACAGATCACAAAGAAGATGAACTTCCCGGCCTGTGAAATGACCTTACTTCAATTCTTAGCAGAGATTAAAGAAATAACGGTAGGCAGCACTACCTATGGAATCCTGTACAATTGTCTACCCAAAGTAATAATAACACTGCAGGGTCTAGACTCATACACAACATGTCCCTTCCACAAATATGGTTGGCCTAAAAGAACATCACAAACTTCAAGGGGAGAAATATAACACAATACCTCATCTTTGAAGGGCTTGATGTTGTAGGGTAGACGACATTGTTGGATGACGCAAAGATCTCATCCTTGGTGAAGCTAGTTGATGGTGTAGGGCTTTGGGTGTGGTGTTATTGGCAGGTCCAACCGCTTGATGACCTATGATGAAATCAGGTTCTTCTAACTTTCGCTATCAACAATGAAATGCAATAGAGTTCCCTTTACCCACATATGTGAGTGAAAGAGGTGTTCCCCTTCCTCTGGTTCTTTTGGTTTTCTTGGTTGGAATTTGGTGGTAGTGATAGTGGCACTGGGTTCGACATCAATGATCTGCTTCCCACGTTCTAGATTTGATTCGGAGTCAGAATCTACCTCTGACTCGGAATCTTTCATCTCAGCCACTAGTTACTACTTGGAGCAACATTATTCGGTGTTGTGCCAGAGGATTTTATGTTATTCACACCATTTTCTCATGTCCTTCGTCTTCTCATTACCCTTCTTGGGTTGCGTTTTGGACTGGTTGTCCTGAGAGTGGCCATATTTTCTATGTCCCTTGTTTTGTTGGTTGGGGCCACCTTTGCCCTACTTCAGCTGTGATGAGTTTGCAGATCCAAACTCTCGCCTCTTCTGCTTAAATTTCTACTCGATCTCGACAACATATCTATAGGCCACACCTAATGATGCGATGTCTAGAAACTCGATTTTTGTTTGAATGTATCTATGCATACATACCTGGTATTTGAGCACCATATGTCTTTCAGAGTCTTTGATACCTGATTTGTTGCGTAGGGTATGGAAAATAATGGTTAAATCTAGTATTATCTAGTCCCTTTCCTGACACAGCATGGTCCATCTTGTGTATTGGTCCTCGTAGCTTCCAATAGGGTAGTATTGTTCTTTAATGGAATCCCGAAAGGAATCCAATGTGTGCGCGACCGCAAATATTGAAGATTCCTCTATGGCCCTTTGCTCAGAGTAAATATCCCACCAGTCCTTAACATTGGGGACGGCCTTGAGGAGTGCAAAAGTAATATTTTCCCTGTCAGAAAAATTGTGGACCGAAAAATACCTTTCGAGTAGATTCAACCATTTATCTATATCATCTGAATCTATCAGTCCTTCGAATAATAGAATATCAAAATTTACTTGTACCTTGAAGGGGGTTGCATGGCCGCTTGATGAATATGTGTCTCTTGTGGGAAACCATCGAAGGATCTGTGAAAATTTGTCCATCATTTCGTTCCTTTGTCATGCAAGGGCTTCCTTGAGAAACATTTTAAAAGGATCTCCTACTCCATCATCTTTCTTCGCATCCCCCATGGGTTGTTGTCAGGATTTTTATCCACTAGTTTGCACAAGATGAATTTCTTGAAGAGCCGCCAAAGAATGAGCAATTAGTGCTCATATGACAGAGTTCAAAGTTCAGCCGGTCTTGCAAAAGACCCCTTTTTTTCCCGCATTTCCACCATTGTAATAAATGTCCTAAGTATGAGATATTGTAAAATGCTATTGGCCACATAAGACCAAGAGTGAGCACATACTTTGGAGTGTTTTTTTCTACTTGTTAATTATTTTTTCTGCTTTCCTTAGTGATCGATTAAATAATTTCTAAGTTTTTTCACTCGGAAGACTAGCTCCAGAGCCGAAGTATGTACTGTCGATCAGGTCTTGGCATGGAAAATCCAATGTCTAGTGTCTAAATGTATATGATTTCATACTAGGACATATTGATTGAGTCATTTGGAAATTGAGGCTAGGTTTGATAGGTTTTTTTTTTTTTAGTTTTCAGTGAATTAATTAAATTCCCGCAAAAATGGAATTTATTAATTCTGAGTCAATAAATGTAAAAAATATGGCATCAAACATTATCAGATGCCATATTTACAATCATTTTCCAATCTAGAGTATCATGTAAACCCCTATTTCCCATCTTTCGAGACAAAAAAAAAAGTGATTATTATCACTCAAAAGTCAAATTTACTCGAAAATTACGAAAAAGGTGTAATTAAATTCATTTAGTAAAATTAAGGAGAACTGGGGAACATGTCAAAAACATGTTTTTTCATGTCCCCAGTTGACTGGAGGTATAAGGCGAGTTAGCTAAGGATGAGGTCGACTTGATTGAGTTATGTTGACTTGGGGGAGATCCTAATGTGGGAACTCAACCCCACTTTCCTATGTGGTGAGTTCTAAAGCAAGGGCACACATCCCAAAGACCCACGCATTCCCTAACTACCCCTTCACTCCCACTCTCACCTTACTTCACTCCCTATCCACTACTCCTCCATTCCACATACCTCCACACCACTCCACATCCACTACCCTCATCTCTTGCGCATCTACTCTTCCACTCATGCGCAACTCCCCAAAGACTCACGCATTCCTAAACCCTAGATGTGCATCCCTCATAGGAGTTATCACCCCCATTTGCTATATAAGCAAGGGTTGAACTCTCCCAAGTTAGTTCAGTCTTGGGAAAGCTATTGTAATACTATTGTAACCATTTTGGAATAATAAAGACTTTGGAGCTATTTTGGTGTGGACTCAAATGTGTGGATGCTTTGATCTCAATGCAATTTTTTTCATGAGGTAACATGTATTTTTACATTTCAGTTTTGTAATTAATTGGTAAATCCTTGAAGGTATGCTATCATATAATACTGTAAGATTAATATATCTTGATTTATCTTATTTCTTCTTTATTTCATAGACTTTTACACTGCATGTTTTATTTTTGGTTAAATTAACATGCGTGTGTGAGTTGTGTTGTGTAGGGAAGATCTTTAACAATTTTGTTGCAGGATTGAAGTGTATAGTTGCAGGTTCCTCAAAATTGGAGGATCAACAGCTGTCTATTTCCGTTGTCATCGCCCAAGAGATTCAAATATCAAGCTCCCTCTTCTTCGCATCAAGAGAACACCATAGCCCAAAAAGTTTCAGGCTCAAGCGAAAACTATGAAAACCGATAAACTTATTTCCCTTATATTTTTATTTGATTGCATGCTGCTCTAAACTTCTGGTTTTAAACATCTAAAGTCTGAATGCATTATTTTCTATATCTAAGCTTAATTTTTCAATTTCAAAGAATAGATCTAGGCAAGTTTTAAGCAATTTTTTTGGTCTTTTCACATAGAATTTATATGAAAGTTATTGCTTGGTTTTAAATTTATGATCAAGATAGTTGGTTGCCTTATGTTTGTTGTTTTAAAAAATAAAACAGAAGCACTCAAAGGATCCTAAGTTAGGTCCAAGCAAACTGCCCAAAAGGCCTAAAAAAATTGCATTTTGCCTTAAAATTTTTCCAATTTTTTTTTATAAAATTTTTATTGTTTAAAATATTTTCTCATCATTTTATAACTTTGTTTACTTGTTGTTTTATTGCAGAAAATACAGGTTCAAGAGGAGATTCTGCTAGTTTTGGGCAAAATCAAGGCTCTCGGGGGACCCTGGGGGGTTTTAACTTCGTCCAGCGAAGTTTTCCTTTTTATCTCTTTCTTGTATTCCTCTAAACGATCCAATTAAAAGGATCCATTTATTTCTAAAGAAGCTAAAATCCTAAAAGAGAACATTGGTTCTCTATTGTAATAGTGCAATAAAAGCAAGCCCTTTGTGCCCAGTTTCTTCATCCCCGTTAGGGGGATTTGTGTTGTGGGTTTGGTTTCTTTTTTGTGGTTGTTGCATGCTTAAAATCTAGTAATCAAACACACAAGTCAAGTACATCAAACACACTACAACACTCCAATTTTTCATGCATGTCAACCAAGTCTTAAAATCTATCATGCATGTTTAGCTAATTTTCTGCTTCAGGTTTCTTTCTTTGCAACAGTGTTTAAATTTCTAAAAGTATCTTGTAAATATTTTTCTCAACTACAAAGAAGGGTACTTAAACTTAATTGTTCCAAATCCATCTCTTTATTTTCAAGTTTCTGTACAAGTACTTCAGTTACAAAACAGGGTGTGATTTATCTTTTTTCAAGCTTTTATTCAAGAAATTGAACCTTGCTATCTTAATAGGACAATCTCTGAAGTTGTTAGTTCATTGGGAGGAAAACACCTAAAAGTGACAAGTGAAGTAAGATGGTTTACCATGTTGTACATCCAACACTTTTGGTGAGTTTACTAGTGAGACCATTGGGTTTTGGTAAACTCTCAGCAAGTCCAAGCAAAGGGATGGCTTCCAAAGGGGCCAAACACTCTTCACTAACTAAACACAAAATTTACCTTAATAAAATCTTCGATCTACACTGCCCACGACTCCTTTTAAGGAACTGGTTAAAATGTACATTTATTTATCTTATGTGAGCAGTTACACTTATGCATCTTGTCTAACTTTCTTTTATGCTCTTAAGTCTTGCAGATATTGTATCATTTGATTTATGAATGTCTTATGAGAAAAGCGTTTTATGATGATGATAAATGTTAAGTGTTAAATGATCTATTTCTATTTCAAGCAATAAACTTCTAGGTCAAGTGTCTTTTCTTTCTTAGTTTAGAAAAGCCTTAGATTTATTTTTATAGGGACTACCCCCCTTGGCTTCGCTGGGAGTTGGCCTAGACGGAGGAGTTGAGGATCAGGTGGAAGCACCTTGACTCGAGGCTTTCCCCCAAGGACACACCAAGTGGATTGAAGGTTTCTTCCACGTTACCCCAAGTGTGTATTAGGAAGACAACATTTTGGCATCATTGTCGGGGATAAACCTTTCTATTCCTGGAACACAACTTTTGTTTTCTTTTTTGATTTTTGCTTTGTTTGATGCTTCTTATTTGTTTATAATAAACTTGATCATCTGGTGACTACACTTCAAAATAATTTGACAAAGTATTCTACAAGGAGGAACTCACGATTTGCTTATCTTCATCCTTAAACCCGAAGGTGTTTTTAGAGGAAGTTAGGCAAGCTTTCTTCTCGTAGGATCCTTAATAATTTTTGGGTCCGAGTCCATCTCTATTAGACCTTTCTTTTTTTATAAAGTCTATTTTAGAAATGAATGATCTTTATAAACCTATTGATTTTTCTGCAATAAGTGGTTATCCACATTTGATTCCAGAAAAAGCAATTGAAAATTTGCCTTATTTTCAAAGTAATAATGTTATTGATGCTAAATGTCATGTTCAGAAAATTACACATTGCTTCAATAAATGGTGTTGCAATGCCTTATATGAAGATGTGGGAATGAAATTGTTTATCTTGTCTTTTGATGATGATGATGATCTTGATTGGTTTACAAAACTTAAGGATAAACAGATTAGAACTTACAAAGAGTTGACTAATGCTTTCATGGAAAAATGGAAGGAGAAGGAACCTCTAGTTATAAAGACAGTCAATTCAGATGCTTCACCAGATTTTGATGAGAAATTTACAGATGTCATCTAGGCCATGAGATTCGCTCATGAAATGAATTTAAAGGACATGGAAAAAGCTTGTATCAAGTATTCAGACCCTATAGAGCCATGGCTTCACAATGAACAAGAAAAGGAGTTTCACTTAGAAATTCTGGAAAAGCCTATAGATGAGTCATTAACTGGTCATGAGGAAACAAAGGATTTTGATTTGGAAATGATTGAGTATCTATATAATTCAAATCCCCACCCTCCTCCCGAGGAATCCATCTCTTCAGAGAAAATTTTCGACAATTGTGATGATCTTGAAATAAACAGTGAAGCGGATTCCTTGATAATTCCAACTCTAGTTCTAGTTCCAGTTCCAGCTCCAGCTTCAATTTTTCAACCATCAGATGAATTAATGACAACTAATGAGAAATTGGAGGATAGCTTCAGTCTTTCAACTCCATATCATTATGAGCAATGGTTAGCCTTCCACCATGACAATCCAATGCAAAGCTTAATTAAAGACTTACAAGGCTTACCAAACTTCAAAGTTTGGTGGAATAAAAACAAACATATGTTTATTGGGTGGTTGGATCCCAAGAAAGGGGCCAAGTTAATAAAACTTGGAAAAGGATCTTCAAAGAGTCATCTCCGACAGGGATTATTCAGATATGGCTGATTCATGCAGTTTCTACTTCAGCCACTCAGACAGTGGAAAGGTTAAAGCTACCATTGAGCAGACAACTTTTCAAATTGCTCTTCAATAATGTTATTTGATGCCATGGGGCATCCTTTGTAACGTATCTCTAACCCTTTCCTCCGCATTTTAATTTTCATTTATGTTCACTTTCTTCTTTTATACTTTATGTGTAATAGTTCATTTTCATTTGTGTATTTACATGTATAATAATTGTGTAATTTCAATTTACACTTGGTCTTCATATACATGTGTCGTTGATATTGTTTTTGGTGAGACGTTTGTGATGTAGGGACAGATTATGGATTCTCGCATGCTCTCCCTTTCTATAAAAGGATCAATCACACATCCCCATATGGAGCCTATGTTATCCACCAATTTGCACAAGTTGGATTTCATGAAGAGATGCCAAAGAATGAGCAATTAGTGCTCATATGACAGAGTTCAGAGTTCAGTCGGTCTTGCAAAAGACCCATTTTTCCCGCATTTCCACCATTGTAATAAATGTCCTAAGTATGAGATATTGTAAAAGTCTATTGGCCACCTAAGACCAGGAGTGAACACATACTTTGGAGTGTTTTTTTCTACTTGTTAATTATTTTTCCTGCTTTCCTTAGTGAGCGATTAAATAATTTCTAAGTTTTTTCACTCAGAAGACTAGCTCCAGAGCCAAAGTATGTACTGGCAATCAGGTCTTGGCATGGAAAATCCAATGTCTAGTGTCTAAATGTATATGAGCTCATACTAGGACATATTGATTGAGTAGTTTGGAAATTGCGGCTAAGTTTGATAGGTTTTTTTTTTTTTAGTTTTTACTGAATTAATTAAATTCCCGCAAGAATGGAATTTATTAATTATTAGTCAATAAATGCAAAAAATATGGAATCAAACATTGTCAGATGTCGTATTTACAGACATTTTCCAGTCCAGAGTATCATGTAAAGCCCTATTTCCCATCTTTCGAGACAAAAAAGTGATTATTATCACTCAAAAGTCAAATTTACTCGAAAATTACAGAAAATGTGTAATTAAATTCATTTCCTAAAATTAAGGAGAACTGGGGAACATGTCAAAAACATGTTTTTTCATGTCCCCAATTGAATGGAGGCCTAAGGCGAGTTAGCTAAGGATGAGGTTGACTTGATTGAGTGATGTGGACTTGGGGGAGATCCCAATGTGGGAACTCGGCCCCACTTTCCTCTGTGGCGAGTTCTAAAGCAAGGGCACACATCCCAAAGACCCACAGATTCCCTAAATACTCCTTCACTCCCACTCTCACCTCACTTCACTCCCTATCCACTACTCCTCCACTCCACATACCTCCACACCACTCCACATGCACTACCCTCATCTCTTGCGCATCTACTCTTCCACTCATGTGCAACTCCCCAAAGACTCACTCATTCATAAACCCTAGATGTGCATCCCTCATAGGAGTTATCACCCCCATTTGCTATATAATATGGGTTTGACCTCTCCCAAGTTAGTTCAGACTTGGGCAAGCTATTGTAATACTGTTGTAATCATTTTGGAATAATAAATACTTTGGAGCTATTTTGGTGTGGACTCAAATGTGTGGATGCTTTGATCTCAATGCAATTTTTCTCATGAGGTAACATGTATTTTTACATTTTAGTTTTGTAATTAATTGGTAAATCCTTAAAGGTATGCTATCATATAATAGGGTAAGATTAATCTAGCTTGATTTATCTTATTGCTTCTTTATTTCATAGACTTTTACACTGCATGCTTTATTTTTGGTTAAATTAACATGTGTGTGTGAGTTGTGTTGTGTAGGGAAGATCTTTAACAATTTTGTTGCAGGATTGAAGTGTATAGTTGTAGGTTCCTCAAACTTGGAGGATCGACATGTGGTTGTTTCCATCATCATCGTCCAAGATATTCAAAGATCGAGCTCCCTCTTCTTCGCATCAAAAGAACCCCATAGCCCAAAAAGTTCCAGGCTCAAGCGGAAACTCCGAAAACCGATAAACTTATTTCCCTTATATTTTTATTTGATTGCATGCTGCTCTAAACTTATGGTTTTAAACATCTAAAGTCTGCATGCATTATTTTCTAGATCTAAGCTGAATTTGTCAATTTCAAAGAATAGATCTAGGCAAGTTTTAAGCAATGTTTTTGGTCTTTTCACCTAGAATTTAGATCAAAGTTATTGCTTGGTTTTAAATTTCTGATCAAGCTAGTTGGCTGCATTATGTTTTCTGTTTTAAAACAAAAAATAGAAGCACTCAAAGGAGCCTAATTTAGGTCCATGCAAACTGCCCAAAAGGCCTAAACAATTTGCATTTTGCCTTAGAAAATTTTCCAATTTTTTTTTATAAACATTTTATTGTTTAAAATCTTTTCTCATCATTTTTTAACTTTGTTTACTTGTTGTTTTATTGCAACAAATACAGGTTCAAGAGGAGATTCTACTAGTTTTGGGCAAAATCAAGGCTAATAAGGGACCCTGGGGGGTTTTAACTTTGTCCAACGAAGTTTTCCTTTTTATGTCTTTCTTGTATTCCTCTAAATGATCCAATTATAAGGTTCCCTTTCTTTCTAAAGAATCTAAAATCTTAAAAGAGAACATTGGTTCTTTGTTGTAATATTGCAATAATAGAGGGCCCTTTGTGCCCAGATTCTTCATCCCCGTTAGGGGGATTTGTGTTGTGGGTTTGGTTTTTTTTTTATGATTGATGCATGCTTAAAATCTAGTAATCAAACACACAAGTCAAGTACATCGAACATGCTACAACACTCTAATTTTTCATGCATGTCAACTAGGTCATAAAATCTATCATGCATGTTTAGCTAATCTTCTGCTTCAGGTTTCTTTCTTTGCAAAAGTGTTTAAATTTCTAAAAATATCTTGTAAATATTTTTCTCAACTACAAAGCAGGGTACTTAAACTTAATTGTTGCAATTCCATCTCTCTATTTTCAAGTGTTTGTGCAAGTACTTCAGTTACAAAGCAAGGTGTGATTTATCTTTTTTCAAGCTTTTATTCAAGTAATTGAACCTTGCTAGCTTAATAGAACAATATCTTAAGTTGTTAGTTCATTGGGAGGAAAACGCCTAAAAGTGACCTGAGAAGTAAGATGGTTTACCGTCTTGTACATCCAACATTTTTGGCATCGTACATCTTCTTCAATGAGTCAAGATGGGAGATGTAGGGTATCAAGTGGTCTTTTAAGGAATCCACTATGATACTCATGGCATTGATGTCAACGTCTTTGAACTTCTCCATAGCTGCAACGTTCTGCGGTTCCTTCTCTTCTCCTTCTTTAAACTCTGGCTTCACGATCTTTCCTTTCACAATATCCAACACTTTATTCTTTAGCAAGGATGAGGTCAATCCTTGTCTTCCATTCTCTAAAGTTAGAGGCTCCATCTAGCTTGTTCTCAGACTTCATAGAGTTCATCATGGCTTGCTTGACTTGGTCAAACCCTAGATTTGACCAGAAATCCAAACTTCACGTCTTGGCCTTCTGAGAGTACCAGAAGATGTGTTGGGCTAGGGCGCACTGATCTATCTGGAGATTAGGTCAATCTCGTCACTTAAGGTGCCTCGACAAGAGGTTTAGGGTTTTTGCAACTGCTTCTGCTAATAACCCTAGCTGCATTTCTTTTGGAAGTTGCTCCTGCTAGTAACCCTAGCGGCAGTTCCTCAACGAGATCAATATCTAGCGGCTATGTTTCCTTCTAGCATTTTAGGCTGACTGAAGGGGTGTGGGCCTATAACCTGTTAGAATATAGAAGATGGTGTGCTCGTTTAACCATTGA
>ML780581.1:2159018-2173094 GCA_009831015.1 Picea engelmannii
TTAGAGGCTCCATCTAGCTTGTTCTCAGACTTCATAGAGTTCATCATGGCTTGCTTGACTTGGTCAAACCCTAGATTTGACCAGAAATCCAAACTTCACGTCTTGGCCTTCTGAGAGTACCAGGAGATGCATTGGGCTAGGGCGCATTGATCTATCTGGAGATTAGGTCAATCTCGTCACTTAAGGTGCCTCGACAAAGGGTTTAGGGTTTCTGCAACTGCTTCTGCTGGTAACCCTAGCTGCAGTGCTTTTGGAAGCTGCTCCTGCTAGTAACCCTAGCGGCAGTTCCTCAACGAGCTCAATATCTAGCGGCTATGTTTCCTTCCAGCGTTTTACGCTGACTGAAGGGGTGTGGGCCATAACCTGTTAGAATATAGAAGATGGTGTGCTTGTTTAACCATTGACGATACCCTCATCACCCAACCACAGGCCGAAGCCTCCCTCCGAGCACCTTAACCTTGACCTGAGAATTCCTCCGAAAGCAAACCCTAGGCTAGATAGCCAAACAAAGAATAGCGCATCAATCCCCAAGGATAGTGCATCACAAAAAGCTGATCAGATAGTCCCAAACCCTAGCCAAGAGATATCCAAGCCAATACTGAAATTAGTTGCTGCTGCAGCTGTAGCTGCAACCCTCCTCCAAACCTGCGCACCAACTGCAATTGCAGTGCACACCAACTGGGAAAACTGCAGTCCTGAGATGTTGTCAAATGAGAACTGGTGCCCTGTATTTATAGTAATCCTGCCAGTTTGTTGGGGCCGACTTATCCTTCTGGGTATGTGTCTGTTCAGTATATTATTATTAATTTTGGTCGAGTTCTTCTCTTGGAGGCTAATAGCCTAATATAAATTATCTTCTTGAGCCGACAAGGCTTCTAGGGTTATTAGCCAATTCATTAGGGTTTCTCTTGCTTCCCGGAGTCTTCTATTCTCGTCAGGTTCACACGTGGGGGTAAATACCTCCTGCAGCTACCATAATATTAACAAAAGTGACTTGAGAAGTAAGATGGTTTACCGTCTTGTACATCCAACACTTTTGGTGAGTTTACTGGTGAGACCATTAGGTTTCGGTAAACTCTCAGCAAGTCCAAGCAAAGAGTTAGCCTCCAAAGGGGCCAAACACTCTTCACTAACTAAACACAAAATTTACCTTAATAAAATCTTCGATCTACACTACCCACGACTCCTTTTAAGGCACTGGTTAAAAAGTACATTTATTTATCTTATGTGAGTAGTTACACTTATGCATCTTGTCTAACTTTCTTTTATGCTCTTAAGTCTTGCATATATTATATCCTTTGATTTATGAATGTCTTATGAGAAAAGTGTTTTATGATGATGATAAATGTTAAGTGTTAAATGATCTATTTTTGTTTCAAGCAATAAACTCCTAGGTCAAGTGTCTTTTCTTTCTTATTTTAGAAAATCCTTAGATTTATTTTTATAGGGACTACCCCCCTTGGCTTCGCTAGGAGTTGGCCTAGACGGAGGAGTTGAGGATCAGGTGAAAACACCTTGACTCGAGACTTTCCCCCAAGGACACATCAAGTGGATTGAAGGTTTATTCCATGTTACCCCAGGTGTGTATTAGGATGGCAACAGGGCTCAGGGTGGCCGATCTTGCAAAGGCTCAACTAGTTTGAGTCTCAATTTCTTGTACCCAGATCTTGTCGGGGACATGCACGAAGAAAAATAAATGAAGAGCAGACCTCTCTGATACCATCGATCCATATTTATAAGAAGAACGAAAGGAATAATAGAATGAATACAATAACACAGAGATATGGAGAACAACAAAATATATCCAGTGAACAATAACTTCTATTGAATAAATGAAACTGTAAAACTGCAAAACTGGAAACAACTTGCTCGAATGGTGGTAGTTATCTCCGAGAAGAGACGTCGCTTGCTATGTGCATCCATCTAAGTAGAATGATTACAATGAGGCTCTAGAGGCCTTTTTAACATTACTCATGAATTCCAAAACCCTAGACATCCAAAAACCTAACCCTAGGAGATGAAACACCAAAAGTTATGTGGGTCTCGATGGGTAAGTTGGTACCTCAACTTCCCAGGGTCGTAACTTTTGCATACGACCTCCATTTTAGGCTCATGATAACCCGTTGGAAAGGTATTTTTGATAACTACACATTATGCCATCAAAATTGACCCCATTTATAGTTTGATTGTGTCAATCCAAAAAAACATTTTTTAGGACTCCAAAACGGCCCTAGAAGTACAGAAAGATGTGTGACATGAAAAATTCAAAAATAAGCCAGTTGGATTAGGTGGGAAACCACCAATCTCCTCCTGGAAACTGTGTAGGGATTCATACAGCCCCGGAAGTGTCGAACCCACAATTACAAAGGATTACATAAGAATGTGATGAACTAAAAACTGTCAAGACGAGCCAATTGAAATAGGTGGGCAGCCACCAATATCCACCTAGATCATCTTTATAGAAAGAATCTGTTAAGTTCTTTGTATGAATGGATAATTACTCAAAGGTTTCCATAAGTTCGATGACTAAAATTGTTTGGCGTAACCTGGTAAGCCACCCCAAATAGCGATTATCTCTCTCGAAACATGCATGGATAGCTTTAACAAACTGACTATGGGTGATATAACCCACATATGAGTTGTTGTCATTCCCACCATTGCCTTCATTCTAGATTTAGATACAGGACCCCCACCTTGAGTTTCATCATGTCATCAATAATTCCCTGGAGGGAGAAGTAATGTTCCATCTGGTTGACCTATCCTGATAGGTCAGAACCATCAAACTTGTTCATGTCCACCTTATGAGAACGATGCCATATGTTATTATACATTGGTTTATTTTTGTGTGGACCCGAAAAGGGTTGTGAGTGGCTAAATAGTATTGAGTCAAAATTTTCTTCCTGGTGTGGCTCAATGCATTATGTAATCCAATGTTCTTTTTCAAGTATTCCTCTAGCTATCTAAGGCACCAACTTCACAGTCAATATTTCTTCCAATCTACCTAGCCTCTCATCCAACTTTTATCCAACTTCTCATCCAACTTTTTATCCCACTTCTCATCCAACCCATTTATGTTCTCATCGAGTTTCTTAAGTTGAGCTTCCACAAAGTACAACATTCATGTAGTAGAGAAAGTGGCCAAGTTGTCTGTGGAAATATGAAGTGGTTTATAGGTGCTATCCTTCATGGGTGAGCTCGATAGAAAAATTTACTAGGTCCCGAGGACAAGGGAGTATCAGATGCTATATCTCTCTGATATACATGCAAGGTCCAACAATAGTACTCGACCCAGTATCTCAGGGAACTAACTTAGGAGGCTCAACCATGCCCTTAGTCGTACTACTCGAATACCAAGGTACTAGAGAGTGGTATCCTTGAGTGTTTTTCTTGGTGTACTATAGCAAAAATACGATCAATTAGCTTATCTAAAGCTAGTTTTATGTATACCTAGGGGACTTCCTATATTCCCAAGGGTATGTGGAAGTGAGATTATGTATAAAGGTACTTTTTGATGTGGTACTACTCGAATGGGTACCAATCAAGGTTACAAGGGTTTCCAACAATGTGATTCCACTTGTATTTCCTGCATATATTCCTCCCCTACAATAGTTTTACTTGTTGAATGACAGATCACCATGTTATTTAAAGATGTCGGAACACGTTTCTACAAAAAATATATTAAAATCATGAGAAAATAACTTATCCAAGGTAGGGATTGAAGCTAAAAATGTAAAATGATTACAACTTTTGTTACACTTCTCGGATTGGCTATTATGACCCCAATTGTGAAATTCCACAACTTCTCTAGATCTACTCGCAGTGGTTTGACTGAAATCTATGCACTTGTTAAGAAGATATCCAATCTACAAAATTCACAGCCTTCCCAAATCAAACTCTAAAAAAATGTTTCTTTTAAATCGATGATATTCCCACTTTCTAGACTCCATTTTGGACGATTTTTTTAATTGGGTATATTTTCAAGAGGAATTCAATTCTCAAGCTAGATTCTCCAAATTCGGCACAATTTTTTTTTAAAATTAGCATGAATGTCGTCGTCCTCTTTTTCTGTAAAAAAACAGCGAAAAGAAGAAAAAATTCCCACTTTATGCCCAAAAATTCTCCCACTTCATGCCAAAGAAAGAGATCTGATACCACTTTTAGTGTACTTATCCCCAAAACTTTAGAGAAATCACATAAAATGTAGTGCAAAACCCAATAACACAAGAGAAAAGAGAAATAAACCCTAAAAAATATCCCTTTCAAAATCAAAATAAAGAGTTATGTTCACTTGCCTCTTCAAGGGGGAAACCTCCAAGATAAATGTTCCAAATACAATAAAAATTCTAGACAAAACATTAAATAACTTTCTACTCAATATATAGCTATCCAAAAATAATCTTAATTACCTATGGGCCCACTTATAATGAGGACCTACTAACTAATTTGGGCCTTATTAATAAAGAGGACCATGTTTACAATGAATGACTATTAACTAACTATTTAATGGAACTTATTCATGGAAGGTGGCTTCGTACATTAATAAAGTATCTAAGGGGGTTAGGATAAGACCCTAACATTGCTCAACTCTTCCATCGTACAACTCTTAATCATCCACACAAGAGAATTGAAGGTGAAGTGAGGAGGGTGACGATGGTGTATTAACTTGCTAACTCATCAACATTGCATGATCAGGTGTGCGTTTGAATGTAGTGGGATCATCATAGAATCAATACACATCATGGGAGAGATAGTGATCCCCACATTTGAATCACAAACCCCCTCTAGCAACATATCCCCTTTGTTGGCTTTCTCATCCACAAGCTTGTTTTTCCTTCGCAAAACATGGAAAAACTCAATATTCTCAAAGTATTGGACCAATGAGAAGAATATATTTGCGATCCTGGAGAGCTAGAATTTATTTGTAGGGATTTTGTAGTGTAGAGAGCTTAAAATTATTACTAAGTCCCCCGCCACTGTTGTTTTTCATACCCCTTTGTGTTTTAAAATTATAAGCCCTTTGTATAGAGATAAATTTTATGCCTCCCATGCAAAATCAGTTTATTATGTTCCTTCGGGGTTAAATCTGATCTCCCCACCTCCCTCCCACCACCCTTAGATTTCCTTTTGAAGCTCCATTAAAGAAGAGGAGTGTGTTTCTTTTGTGCTTCCCTCAACAATTGTAATTTTGAATCCCTTATTCTAAGCTACCATCTTGACAACTAACTTGTTCTTCTTAGTAAGGTTTTTGGTTTATTAGGATAATTCAATATTAAATATTCGACCCATGTCTTTTCTTTTACTTCTTAATTAAATATATTATCCCTAATCCTTTGATTGAATCATCTCATGCAATGGACCTCTGGCTTGACTAGCTAGTTTCCTTCAACTAGTGATTTCTTGTTTGAATATGGCACAGTTCCTTGCTAACTAGACTTTCTAGAATAGGTATTTTGGCACTACAATGTAAACTCTTTTAAACAACTATGTGTTTACTATCCTTCTAGGGTAGGAGGATTTCCAAGTCGAGATCATTTATCTCCAGTATTGAGGAATTTGAACTTATTTCCCCGAGTCTTCAAAGGTAATTTTACAAACCTGAGCAGTGATTATGCATTCCAAAAGAAAGGGTTTTGTCATTTCTTGCGCTTCTAGAAAGAGCAATCATATTTTGGGTCCATGGATCCCTCATTTTCTTAAAAATTGTTTCTAACAAGACTTTATTTTGGACAAGTGTCCAACAAAATAATCTTATTTTTGGAAGCAATCCCCTCCCCAAACTTTGTTCAGTATCGCCAAATGACGTGACAATTATTGGGTGGATAACTTGATGGAGTGTCCTTTAGTCTCCAAGTAAGAGCCTCTATCTAGTTCCCATCCCTTCAAATCCTTGATCATTTTATCTATGGGAGCTTCTCCTTGTAGATGTGAAAATACCATCTAAAGTGGTGCCTTCAATGCATCTAGGGGCTATAAGGATTTCCATCCTATCCATCTTCCTTTTTCATTTTGCTTCCATTTGGATAGGTCGAAGAGAGTTCTTATTCCTTTATATATCATCTATGTATTTATTTCTATGAAGGATGAGTTGTGATTTAAAGGGGACTGACCCATTATCATGTCCTCCTATATCTTGATAAGTTTTGTGTTTCCTATAATCCATGATATTTGGACTTGTATAATGGATGTTGAAGCTTTTCATAATCATTAAATGGTGATACATTTGTGTCTATGAGGGGGTCATCTAGGATTATTAGTCTCCTCTTCTCATATATTTTTTTCTTGACATTTTTTTCACCATTGTGATTTATCTTATATATATCGCCACAATGTCTTGGCTCCCGATGCTTGATTCATTGGTTCTAGTGCTCATAGTGTCATAGGGTACTCTTACTATTTTTCAGTTTACTAAATGATCTTTTTTATTGTTTTCCTTTCCCCCATGCCACAAAAAGATTTTGATTTCTTTCCCTATTTTTTGCAATATTCCTAGCAAAGTCACGAGGGCTAAGCTCACATATATTAGAAGATTTATTAAGATATATTTGATTAAGACTTCCCTACCCAATGGAATAAGTAGTTTTAATTTCCAACTCGTCATTTTGTTATCTTTTGAAGGATCAACATCCATTCTAAGGTCTTGGCATATGTGAGTACAATCAAGATTCTTGAATATTTTTTAAAGTCTTCCATTTATAGTGCATAGAGAATTCAAGGATTCTAGCTATGTTTGCATTATCTAGTGGGTGGCATTCCAACTATATACATTTCTTTTTTATTCAGTTATTCCCCCCGATAAACATCAAGATAGGTGTCCAATATATTCTTAAATATTTTAGTTATAACTATTAAGCCCCCCCCCTAATAAAAGGGTGCCATATACAAATTGGGAGTGGTTAATTCCCTTGAATTGTATTATTATTTTAACCCCCAAAAAATTCCCACTTATCCTTTCTTATTCTAGCTTTCTTCCAACAGTGCCCACCATCATAATGTATAGTGATGGAGAGAGTGAGAAACATTGTCTTATTTCGCAAGAGACTTGAAATAATGGCAAAGAGTGTCGATTCACTAGTTAGGCAATCCAAGGCCTACTTATACAATCTTTGATACATCCTATAAATTGAGCCTCAAATCTAAGTTTTCTTAGTACTACAAAGAAAAAATCATGCCTCACCATATTAAATGAATTTGTCATGTCTAAATTCATTACCATTCCTTTTTCCCTATTTCTCTAGCTATAATGGATGGTCTCCTAAACTAGGATGACATTCTCTGTGATCTACCTTTCTTTTAGAAAAATCCGTGCTCCTCTGAGCTAATTCCTAGGAACAAATGACTCAGCGATCAACAAGGTGACACAAGTATGCAAAGAATATAGTACCAAAAGTGAATCTAGAAAAAAATACAAGTATGATAAAGAAAAATCACGCTACATTGGCACCTTAGAAACATCCTAATCACAAGGGTCGATACTTTAACTGATCCATGTATCAACATTGCTCAAAACAAGGACAATATCATTTTGGGAATCATAGTACAACAAGATCATCCTGGGACCACTGTAGACACAAAGTTCCACAAAGGATTGAATTAGGGTGGTCAAACCCTCTCACAATTCAAAAATTATGCTCAACTCTTCAAAGATCATATCATCGTGTGTCTTCAATCTCAAGAATGAAGAATTATGACAAGTATTGCAAACCAGAACAAAGATGTAGTCTTTTCCAAAAACTTCTTTGAGGACAAATCATCTTTGATGGTATAGGAAATGTAATGAACATAAATAATAAATAAACATCAAATAAATAATAAATGAAGTGACGCATCATAACTAAGGGACATGACCTATCAACCATTGTGACTAGTCAATTCATATAAGTGTTTTTATTGTAGCTTTAGGAGGTATTTCCACAAGAGACCAAGGTGTCAGGCATGTGGAAATATTCATTGGCACCATATTATGCTTTCGTTTCAGTGAAATCGACCTAGACATGAGGCTAGGGCCTCATGGAAAAGTTGATGGGCTTTGTGGGTTTGTGATGGGGTGTCACACCCACAAAGAGGAATAAAATATTCTAATTAATTGTTGAGTTTAGAAGGGGTGCGTAAGATCACTCATTGGACTTGTATATAAAGGAGAGAGGTCATTGTGACATTTGATCATTGTGCAAGTATGGAGTTTTCATAAGTGAGTGAGCACTTGTGCTAGGAGGCTTGGTGATTCAACAAAGGAAAATTCTGTAATGGTGAAAATTTGGCCTAGGAGAGAGGAAGTCATAGAGAGCGAATCGTATAAAGGTGTTCATACAAGTTTTTTGTACTTGTATGCGGGTTGCAGTGGGCACAGTCACATAAGTATGTGGTTTGAAGTAAGGTGAATCGTGTATACGTGGGATGTTGTAGGCACAATCGTGTATGTGGGTTGCAATAAGGTGAATCACATACCATTGTGTTTGGGAAGGAGCGGGTCCATACAGTATGACGTCAATAGTAGTACAAGTGACATCAGCAGTAGTACAAGTGACCTCAACAGGTTGTACATGTGATCTTCAGTATATTTGTGGGAAGAGGAAATTTCCAAGGGTTTTTTGAGGTTTGGTTTTCTGATATTTTTTGTTAATGGAGAACAGGGTTGTCCTTAGATTTTGGTGAAATTGTATTGGCTGGGAGGGCTAGTTTTTCCCTCAAGTTTTTGAATTTGACAAGGTTACAGAACACAAATTTTGTGGCTCTTATGTATTGATGATTCATCTTTGATATTTTTTTTTCTGCTACATATATTTTAAATCAATCATTTTCAATGTAAAATTGTTTAGTGACAACAAATAGGGTTTACTGTTTGATCACTAGGAACCAATTTTTCAGATCTGAAAATTATTCACATAGAGTTGCATGTGAAAATTGGCATGGTATCAGAGCTTGGGATTTGAAGAGAAGGGTATCATATTAAGACACATCTTTGACTACAACATTGGAGGAGTGTTTTTCTTGTTCTTGTTCTAGGCAAGTCACAATGGTGAACACATTGAAGCTTGAGGACATGTTGGAAGGGGAAACCAACTTTTGGGCTTGGAAGGTAAGGGTTAACCTTATATTGGAAGAGAATGAACTCAAGGAGTATGTTGAGAATGTGGTTTCTAGTCCTACTAATGTGCAAGAATTGGCAACTCACAAGAAGAAGGAAGTGAAGGCCAAGAGAGTGTTGCTATGGTAGGTTTATACCATAATGGGAATATAGGTAGGAAGTTGAATTTGAAGCACCAACTTCAAGTTGTCAATATTTCCAGTGAGGACATGGTTGTGAACTACCTTATGAATATTACATATATCCGAGATCAACTTGTGGCCATCGGTGATAAGGTGGAGGATGTTGAATTGGTGAATGTGGCGTTGAGAGATCTTCCCATATCTTGGGAACCATTTGTGCAGGGGATCTGTGCATGCAAGAAGTTACCAGAATTTGATATATTATGAACTGATTATATCCAGGAGGAGACTCAATTAGTGTCCATGGATGATATGGATGGTATGGTGAAGAGTAGCAGTGACAAGAATCGGGCTCTTGCAGCCCACACTAGGAAGGTCGGAAGAGGTTCTCCAGGAAGAAGAGGTTCCCCTAGGAGAAGGGATTCTCCCAAGAGAGAAGCATCTCCAGAGCTGAAACAAAGAAGGATCTTAGTAAGATCATATTTTTTGAGTGTCATGACTTTGGGCACTATGCTTCATAGTTTCCACACTGGAGGGGAAGGGGAAGAAGGCACCAGGAATCAGAAGCATAGGTTGATGAGGTTGCAGACAAGTTTCAGGGGGAGATATTGTTGTTCTCCACCCTTTCAGGTATAGTTTCCAATAGGGGGACTTGGTTGGTGGATAGAGGAGCATCTTGTCATATGACAGGTGCATGAGATTTATTTGACACTTTCATAGAGACTAGCTCAGACTTGTGTGTGGATCTTGGTACAGGAGCCAAGCATGCAGTAGGAGGATATGGTATAGTATCGTTACAATTGGAGTTATGTGAGTTGTTGAGGGTGTCAAATGTGTTATGGTTGCCAGAACTCGGGAGGATTGTTCTCTCAGTATTATATATTGAGAGGAAGGGAAACCATGTATTATTTTGAGATGGACAGGTGTTGTTTCTTCCCATACAATCTAGCTTCAGATTAGCAATGGTTCTTGTAGTTGGGGAGGGAAATCTATATAGGATGAGGGGCCAACCTATGTGTGTTGTGACCAACATGAGAAGAGATACAAATGAGTAGGAGTAGGTAGTTCCACCAGTGGTGAGGTAGGTGTCCCCTCCAGTAGCATAGAGGGAGCAAGTAGCTCCACTAGTGATGAGACAGGTATCCCCACCAGTAGTGTCGGATCAGAGAGAGTAATACCTCAAGATCCAGTAGGGAGGAGCATCCTCCTAGGATTGTTTAGAGGAGATTATACTTCAGAGGAGGTTAGGAGGTTCATATGGAGAAGATGGATCCGGAGATTGTACAGACTCAAAGGTATTTGGGTTTCATAGGTAGTATGTGGACTCGGAGGGAGCCTGATATCAGAGAGATTCAGTTGGCTCAAAGGGGGAGTCATCCATTCATAGGGAGTTCCTCCTTAGGTTCAGGTGGGAGAGAGGCATATTCTAGGACTGATAGGAAGATTTCATGGGTTGAGGAGACTAGGAAGGAGGTTCAAAGGCACGAAGCCTCTAGGGAATGTGAGTCCTCCATGGAGGATTTATTTGTTTCAGCGGGTTTTTCTACAGTGACAAAGGAGGTATGTAGTCAAAAAAACCATGGAGAAGGATTATCTTCGGTGACAGAGGGAGAAGCCATTTAGGAGGATTAGAGTGCAACTATTATAGAGGAGACAGAGCCACTTCCAGTGTGGGAGACAAAGGTACATCCAAATGATGGTGGATGGGATACCTCCCTCGCTAAGAGGGAGTGTTGTTTGTTGTAGCTTCTAGAGGTATTCCCACAAGAGGTCAAGGTGTCAGGCATGTGGGAATCTTTTTTTGCACCATATTATCCTTTCGCTTTAGTGAAATCGGCCTAGAAATGAGGCTATGGACTCATGTGAAAGTTGATGGGGTTTGTGGGCTTGTGATGGGGTGTCACACCCATAAAGAGGAATAAATATTCTAATTAATTGTTGAGTTTAGAAGGGGTTCCTAAACTCACTCATTGGACTTGTATATAAAGGAGAGAGGTCATTTTGACATTTGATCATTGTGCAAGTATGAAGTTAGCATAACTGAGTGAGCACTTGAGCTAGGAGACTTGGTGATTTCAACAAAGGAAAATTTTGCAATGGTGGCAAATCTGGCCTAGGAGAGAGGAAGTCGCAGATAGAGAATTGCATGGAGGTGTTCATACAAGTTTTATGTACTTGTACATGGGCTGCAGTGGGAAAAATCACGTATGTATACAAGTTGAAGTAAGGTGAATCATGTATACAAAAATTGCAATAGGCATGACCGCGTATGTACGCGGGTTGTAGTAAGGTGAATCATGTACATTTTTTTCTGGGTAGGAGCAGGTTCGTACAAGATGACATCAACAACAATATAGGTGATGTCAGCAGGTTGTACAAGTGGTCTGCAGTAGATTTGTGGGCAAAGGAAATTTCCAAGGATTTGTTGAGGTTTGGTTTTCTGATATTTTTTGTTATTGGAGGACAAGGTTGTCCTTAGATTTTGGTGAAATTGTATTGGATGGGAGGGTTGGTTTTTCCCTTGGGATTTATGAATTTGACAAGGTTACAAAACATAAATTTCATGTCTCTTGCGTATTTATGATTCATCTATGATCTTGTTGTTTTTGCTGCATATATTTTTAGTCAATAATTTTCAATGTAAAATTGTTTAGTGATAACAACTAGGGTTTAGTGTTAGATCACTAGGAAGCAATTTTCAAATATGAAAATTAGTCACATAGACTTGTAAGTGAAAATTGACAATAAGTATATTGTCGCATGACATTGTATAGGTATATCATTTATCATATTCATTATTAAATATATAGTATTGATCCTCTCTCAATTTCAACTTATTGTCCTTTGTATGTTGGATATTCCTTAGTGAATGAACTATTGTTCATTTCATTGTCACTAGAAGCTATTTGAACTTAAACACCTTACTTCCATCTGTTGGATCTATCTCCTACACATGATTATACACTTGTCAAGATCGAACATGTTTATGAAAGAACTTTGTATTTTTGTCTCCTACTTTTAGCCATAGACTTGTAGATTTGAAGCACCAATATTCTTCTTCATTTATGAATGTATGATGCATTTTCCATGCTAACTCTTTTTAACCAATGGTTTTGTTGCTATCTCTTTTCTTTCCTTCGAAAATTGGAGATCAACCAAATTTTCTTGAGCTTCTTCTTTCTCTTTTTAAAGAGAAGAGAATGATTTTTTGGCTCAATCCTTTAGATTCTTATTATTTTATTTGATATTTAATTACCAAACAGATGATAGGGAACCTTGGATCGAACACTGCTATATTTCAT
The DNA here is from genome assembly GCA_009831015.1 of Picea engelmannii. Taxonomy (NCBI): domain Eukaryota; kingdom Viridiplantae; phylum Streptophyta; class Pinopsida; order Pinales; family Pinaceae; genus Picea; species Picea engelmannii. The sequence goes on from ML780581.1 coordinate 2,171,528, forward strand.
CTATGATTTCCCAAGCAGAAGGATTATATAACCAAATTGAATGAAATTTGAATGGTATGGGACTGCAATTTTCGTCAACTTGGAAAACAAAGTTACCGACTTGATGAGAACTGTGACCTCAAAATGAGAACTCTAGCCCAAAATATCATATTTTTGGGTAAAAAACACAAAAATCAACCCCCAAATCAAAAAGTGGTGCTACCGATAGCACCCTTTTTTTGGAGGTGGTTAAAATTACGAATTTTTTGAAACTTTACCCTTGACATTACGAACATAACCCTGACAGAACATTGAAATTGACCCTTGAATCGAAAAGTGATGCTACCAGTGGCACCACCTTTTTTTTTGAGTTAAAAATATGACCTAATTGAAAATGTGGCCTTCACCATTGACACCACTTTTTTTTTTAGTTAAAACTATGACCTAATTGAAACTGTGGCCTTGACCACTGACACCATTTTTTTTTTGTTAAAACCATGACCTAATTGAAACTATGGCCTTGACCACTAACACCATTTTTTTTAGTAAAAACTAAAACCTAATTGAAACTGTGGCCATGACCACTGGCACTACCTCAAATAAAACACTGAAAATTGACTCCTAAATATAAAAGTGTTATAACTTGATAATTTATTTATCAATTAATTTTATTTATTTTTTAATAATTTCCATTAAGAAAATAATTAAATGGAAAAAAATACCCCTAAACAAATTATTTAATTTAAAGAAAAACAAATTATATTGAAAAATAATGCAAATTGAGATTTTTTAATAAAAAAATTTAAAAATAACCTTGGAATAAAAATTGAAAATTAAAAATAATATTTAAACACAAAATTTAAAGCAAAACATTAAAAAATTAAAATAAAAAAATAAAAAAATTGAAAAAAAAAATCCTTAAAAGACAATTTAAAAAAAAAAAATTAAAAACAATCTAAAAAAATTAAAATTAAAATATCATATAGAAACATTTAAAAACAAATCAAAAAACATAAAATTAAAACAAATCAAAAAAAATTAAACAACTTAAAAAAAACTAAATTTTAAAATAACTGAAACTTAAAAATAAACCAATTAATTTTTTGTGTTTGCTAGTTTGTTTGTGATTTGCGGGACTAGCCTGTGCCTAAAAACCGCGATTCAGGGGCATCTAAGCCGTCAAAATCACCCAAGGATCACATTCAGCCTAAGCCACACCAACCCTTAACATGGCTGGATTTTTTGTCCCCACGGGTTTCAAACCGGTGACTTTAACGTCATAGAGTGCCTTAACAGCACACTCTGTCACCGACTGTCCTACACCTCGTGGACACAAAATTAAAATTTTAATTAAACCAAATTTTAAAAATAATAATTAAATTTTAAAAATAATAATTAAATTTTAAATTTTAATTTTGGTCTCATGGGTGTCGAGGGTGTGATGCCCCGCATCGACCCAGCCCCTCGCAAGCTAAGACTCCCCCCGCCCCCCTCCCACAGGCCAAGTCTTATCCTATGGGTGGTTGGGGTGATGCCAAACATCGCCCCCTCAACACCCACGCGACCCAAACACTCTAAACTTTAATAA
>ML780581.1:2173286-2243596 GCA_009831015.1 Picea engelmannii
TTAATGTTTCTATTTCATATTTTTACTTTAATATTGATTTAATTTGTATTTTAGTTTTTTTTTTAAATAAATTTTTTATTTTTATTTTTTATATATATATTTTTAATATTTTTTAAAAAAATATTCTTTCCAAAGTATTTTTATGAATTTTTTTCTTTAAATTTTGTGTTTTAAGTGTTATTTTAATTTTTCTTTCTCCAAGACAATTTAGATTATACTTTTTCTAAAAGTTCATTTTTAAATTTTTTTATTAAAAATTCGTAATTTGCAATATTTTTCAACATAAATTGTTTTTTTTCTTTATTTCCATAAATTTTTGTTTTCATTAAATTAAAGAATTATAGGGATATTTTTTCCCAATTCAATTACTTTCTTAATGTAAATTATTTAAAAAATAAAATTAATTGATAAATAAATTATCAAGTTATAACACTTTTATATTTAAGAGTCAATTTTCAGTGTTTTATTTGTAGTGGTGCTACTGGTCAAGGCCACAGTTTCAATTAGGTCATAGTTTTAACTCAAAAAAAAAAAAATGGTTTCAGTGGTCAAGGCCATAATATCAATTAGCTCATATTTTTAATTCAAAAAAAAAGTGGTGTCAGTGGTCAAGGCCACAGTTTCAATTAGGTCATAGTTTTAACTCAAAAAACAATGGTGTTATTGGTCAAGGCAACAGTTTCAATTAGGTCATAGTTTTAACTCAAAATAAAGGTGGTGCTACTAGTAGCATCACTTTTGATTCGAGGGTCAATATCAAGGTTATGTCAGGGTTTTGTTCGTAATGTTAAGGGTGTGGTTTCAAACAATTCACAATTTTAACCACAAAAAAAAGGTGTTACTGGTAGCACCACTTTTTGAAACGGGGGTAAAAATACAACCTTTAAAAAAATGAGAACTCTGGAGAGTTATCGTTAATTTGGTAACTTTGTTGGAAGCTAAGAAGGATGGGTTTGTGATCAAATACCAGTAATAGAATAATCAAGGATAATATGTGATAATTCCTTAGTATAAAGGAGATTTGGATTAAGAAATTATCTAACCTCTCAACAATGTGTCATGGGTTTATCCTTTTATTAGTCCATGTATATTTCCCTTCATTGGTTTGGGATCATACATATCCCAATCTACAATCAAATCATCCACCATATCCCTCACTACATATTTGATCAATATTCCCCTTTTTACTTCTATGGAAACTACCATGTTAAAATCTCGCACAAGCATCATATTGGAGATAGGCACATAGTCTCCAAAGGACCTTAAAGTAGTCCAACATCCTTGTTTCTCTCTATAATGTACTATAACATATATTTTAAAACGTTGCATCTATTGTTTTGTGGATTTGTTGATGAGTAAAGACCTAGTTTTGGAATAGATGATTCTAGAGAGTCTCTACCACATTTTGATACCAAAGTGTACATATGCCCCAAAGGATCCTCTTGCACTAAGTGTTGTTCCTTCGCCACATTCCATAATTTTTATTTCAAATCCATCATGGTGTTTTCTTCTAATTTTGTTTCATGGAGGAGAGTGATGTTTGGTTTTTCTATATGTATCATGTATATCCATTAATTCTTGTTTTTTCTTGACCCCTGATCCCCTATAATTCCAGGATAATATTTTCATTTCTTAATTGTTGAGGATTTACTTCCACTACCAAAGGTAGTGTGCAAAGTTGGTTGTGATTCAAGGAACTTGTCCTTGTTGATTGATTCTTCTCATTTTTCTTTATTGGTTGTTTGCCCAATTTTCTTTTGTATTCTTCTTTATTCCTCCTCTTCTTACTAGATGAGAGATTTCTTTTGGGTCTAGAAATCGTAAAAAGGTTGGATTTTTTCTAGAGAAGTGATAGGAATAGTTTACTCTATTTAGGGTTTTTCAAGCGAGGATTATTGTTGTAGAAGGGAGATGTTTTATAAGGGATTGGATTCAAGGGATTCAAGAAAAGGAACATAAGGGATTGAGGGTTGGATTGGAGAAGAAACAACATTGGAGGATGTTGGGACAACAATGGGTTGCAATTATACTAATTTCGGAGGAGAGAAAACTACTTATCAATTTTGGATCTTGAAGGGTTTTTATTTTTTGAGTTAGACCTTTCCTTGGAGTTTGATTCTTGGTCCCTATGGGTTTTTTAATCTTGCTACCATAGCTCATTACACTCTTGAGGGCTGCAAAGAGGGGATAAAGTTATTGTAGTCTTTATAAAAATGTCCATATTCATGATAGGATTTTCACTTGAAAGGGGGTTTCTCATATTCCAAAGGCTACAGTTGGTCCATTCATCAAAGGATAACAATAATAATAATAATGTTTTACTAATGACCACAAAAGTAGGTCGAAGGGATTGTTGAGTACAATGATGTCATTACAAATCAGGAATGTTAAAAGGTCTCCTATAAAAGGAAAGATGCAGAAAATGAAGTGAAGTAAAGTATAGTAGTAGGGAGTGAGATCTAAGATGAGACATGGACAACCCTTGGCCTGGAGCCCAAAGAACTACTATGAAGAGGATATGTACAGAAGGATAATATCTAGGAACCAAAGGTAATGAAATAGGTCTATCATAGAATGGAACCATATCTCCTACCGTCTGAGGTCGAGTGACGAAAGGTGAGTGTAGTAGGATGTATAGAGTGGGATTTGGTGGGATGCCTACATCGTCCATTGCACTGTTGACTGGAAGAGGTAGTACACTGACGAGGCTTGGGGGATCTCACCCATCTCCTAGGAATGGATTTGGTCTGTTCATGTCACTAAAATATTATGGGACAGGGGAAGGTCCCACGGGTTGGCATTGATCCGAAATCTGAAGTTGCACTGGTGTTGGTTTGTCTCTTAGTGCCCCTTCCTAAGGGTAGCACCGTGAAGAAGGAGGTGATCCATTGAGTAGGTTTTGGTCTCATAGGACACTGAAGAGTATGGTATTGGAGAATGAGGGCCTCCTATATGTATAAGTCTAAGCATTGTTGATCAGGATACTCGAAGAAGCTAGTGAGGGTCTGACTCCCCCTGAATAAGAAATGAAACAGCCCCCTAATATCATAATATATGGGGAAACGAAAGATGATTTTCTCCTTAGTATCGACCTTTTGTAGTTGGAATAGCTAACAAATCTTGTCTGGTCGATCAAACTGGTGGTCTATCTCTACCCGAAGTCTATGAGATACCACTCTGAGTTGGCCTAGAGGAATTTGAAGAGCATGTACACAGTGACAGACTATATGTTGTGGTCTAACAATGAACCCGCCTCTAAGATCCATGGAGTGATCAGCGTAAAAGGTCATCTTTGGGCATAACCCACCAAGAGGGTTAACCCTAAGTGATCTAGATAAATTTCCTATAAATGCCATCCATGATGATCTTGTTCAGCACCTATCTAGTGGGTAGGAGTTGGCTAGGTATTTCCAAGGAATATATAAACTAAGGGAGATGATCTATCTAAATTCCCACAGACTCTAAAATATATGAAAACCCCGTGAACTAGCCTCGAGATTGGCCCATTTCAAAAGATCTACCTCTATACAGGATCTAGCACAAGCAAACATTCCATATTTTGGTTTGTATTTCTCAAGGGTATCTCCTATGGACTCTAGATATTCATCCTTCTAGCAATGTAGGGAGATATGAGGCATGCAAACCCACACCAAAACCACCAAGGGTACATATACTTCTTGATCAAAATCTAAATACCATTGATTCAGATACATTGTGCAAGGACCTATTATTGCAGGATTTGTACTTATGCAAAGCCCAACATAAGATTCTCAAATCTTGCGTAACTATGGAAGAACCTACCATTGTCACCTTAGTAAGAACTTCCCTTGTTTTAGTGATGGAAGAGGTCCACCATAAGGGAGGCTTCCCTAGTGACCTCAAGGGATCAAATAGAAAGTATAGTAGCCAAGCCTACTACCCCCTCTCTTGATCACCAAAAAAATGGTCTAGGTCAAGGAAGTAGAAGATATATGAAGTTGTTTGATTAACTTCCTGGAACAAGAACACTTTGCATCATATATCTAACAATATCCAAGCTAAATTATGTAAGAACAACCTCTTATGACACTAGACAAGATATGTTGCAATGGTTGATACAAATTTGAAACAATAAACAATCCTATGACAACAAAAAATGATTTGTAACAACAACAACTATAAATGATAAGAAATGCAACAACTAACCATGAAAACTAAGCATAGATCCACTAGAACATTATCCAATTGTTAGATGTTGTTTCTAAATGAATTGGGCCACCTTTTCATAAGTGTATGCAACAAATTAGAGTGTTATAACATGGTTGTAGAAAATTTTTAGAACAATAACAAGGAAGATAGTGGGTTTGTCAATGTTAGTGTTAGTAGAATCAGTAGAGAGATTGAGAGTTTTAAAAGAGAGTGTTTATCAATCAATTCACCAAGATAATATCTTCTTAGATCAGTTCCTTTTAGGGTATGGATTCTTCTAAATGCAAATAAGCTTGAATTATGGCCTACTTGAAACCAAGAGGTAGGATTCAAAACCTAAGGTGCAAGCACATTTGGGCCTTCGGATTTGAATCTTGAGGAGAATAAATTCTAGGGTGCAAGCACATTTGGGCCCTCTCCCTTCTTGTATCTTCAACCAGGTCAAGATCAATTATCTAAGGCTAAAATCCTAAATTGCTAGCACTTTAGGGATTTAGGGTTCCAGCCCTAGCAAGGATACCTCACAAATTTTGGGCAAAAATCACCTTGTTAGAGGAAGAATCACTATGTTCCTTTCTAAGGGTTTCAAAAAACGAGTCATCTTGCATAAAATAGAAAATTCACCATTAAACATCAATAGCATAAGAATAAATTACAGAATTTCACTTACTTTATCCAAGAAACCATGAGATAAAATCCTAATTGCAGAAATTTTCATTCAAAATCAGCAAAGACCATCCATAAGAGACCTTCCAAGCATAGTGCACAAGAGAACAAGAGCTAATAACCCTTAGAGGGAGAAAATTTCAGAAATTTATCTCACAAAGGTGAGAAGTGATGATGATAAAATGAAAGTGAGGTTTAGCCTTTTTATATAAGGCTAACCTCACTCATTTTTCCACATAATTTTTCAACAACATAATACAAGTGGGGTTGACCCCTCATTTGACTTTTACGAATGCTTAAAGTGAAAAAATAAATCATAATAGCCCACACGCATGAGACATCAAGGCTAGGCAAGGTGTCGTCATGCCTTTAAAGGCTAAGGTAGGGCCTCCAAAGGCCACGTGGAATCCTCCAAGGTGAAGTAGATGTCAAATGAGGTGTCTTCTCACCCAAGGTCATGTCAAATCATCTCAGGTACCCATCCATCCATCAAACCCTAGCCATGTCAAACCCTAGAAAGTGACATCATCACCATAATAGGGAAAGAATCCAAGACCCAAGGCCAACGTCCATGCTCTAGGGAGTTGCATGTCATCTCTACACTATCTATGACTGTTTGTTGCTACAACATTCTTAATCTTGGTGTGAAATAAGTGTTGGGGTACTTTTCCCATCTTGTGGGGCTTCCAACCCATATGTGTGTCATAATGATTGTATTTTCTCAAACCAAGGCCCATATGTCCATCGTCCAAGGTTCTGAGGATGTGAGAGCCAATATTTGAGGGTGGTGAGTCACTGGATGACCCACTACTCTTTAGCACACATGCCCAGGTCCTGAAATAAATGCACAATGTCCTAGGTTCAAGACCAGGACATCCCTCAAAGAACCATGTCACATCCATCCAAAAAAAATCAAAGTATAAGATATGGTTAGCCAAATTTCATAAGAAACATTAGTTATTAAAACATTCAAAGTAATATTTAATTTAAGACACAAGCCATGTAAAATGATTCACCCCATTATCCCCTTCAAGCATTACACTAGCCAGGACCCCATGTGAGTTACAAAGTTTAAGTATGGGAGGGCCTTCATCCAACCCTATTAAGTGTGCCACCTAGACAGGAAATAAAATAACCCAATTATAGGGATAGGTCCTGAGAGTGACAAGGGAAATTAAAAACCCACCAAGAGTAAGTTGTGAAAGTGATATGGTTTCAGGGATTACTTCATGCATTATCGTGTTAAATCCATGTCTATGAGCACATGTGTGGAAGGTGTGCTTGTTTTTTAGTTACCCCATATTTACGTGCTATTTTTTCCAATCCCCCTTATTGCCTTTTTCTAAGTCCTACTAAATTATATATTTGCAAGTCCCCTTTGTACGATTTCAAGCCATTAGAATTGTATTTTTTGGACCAGGGTGAACACTGGAAGAGTAGAGATAAAGTTTGAACTGGATTTTGTTGGTCCTCTTTGATATCATTCATTTCTTTCTTTAGCATATGTTTCTTATTATTTTAGTAGTAGTTGTGGAACAATCGATGGGCCTTTATCCCCTCTTCTCATAAGAGAATGGACCATAGTCAAATATTGATAAAATTTGAGAGGATTCAGGATGGAAAGTGTCAAGTGTGGAGGGGAATGAAACATTACCCTTGGGAGGACCCCCAAGTATTACCCCTTTTCCCTAGGCGGTGACTGTTATCATGTAGATTATAGGTTGGGAAGAGTATGACCCTATCCAAAAACGTGAGACAAATCTAGGAGTATCTACCCACTGTCACCTTAGGTAGACACTCCCCTCACTTTAGTGATGATGAAAATCACCACAAGGGGGGAATCCCGATGACCCTAGGAAGAAATGAGATGGAAAGTGGAGTGATGGAAGGTGAAACCCCTATAGGTCAAGTCAGAAAGTGGAAAAGGGATTGGATAAGATTCTTGTTGATAAGGGTAGGCTATCAAAGTATAGTGTACCTGCAAACGATAATTGTACTTACCCAGAAAAAGACAAAGGATCGAGATACAAGCCCAAAATCAAAGTGATTGTCAAGTGAAGCCTCATGTCCTATATTACAAAATTAAACAATAATATATATCATCAATGATAAGAGCTAGTTACTGCAAAATTAATTGTCAAAATTATCAAAAATTTATTGGAGAATGAAACACTAAACAAGCAAACAATTTTCCAATACTTAAGCACAAACTTTGACAGTAAAATAGGGTTGCTAAATAAATTTATCAACAAAGTATTAGGGAGGACTTATGGTTGTAGAAAATGATTGCTACAAAATCAAGTTCCAACCATAAAAATCAACGAGTAAACCATAAACAAGATAGCCAATAAGCAATAGAATGGTAATCTAGGTTTACAAGTAAATTTCAACGGTGGAAAAGTGAGTAAATGATGAAAGAAAGTGAATTTTTATGCAACCCTAATGGTTGTAGCATTAAATTTATTATAACAATAAAATCCTTGGCTAAAAGAGGATTCTCTTAGAGCATAAGCAAGCTTATAACACTTAAAAAAAATTCCAACTTGAACAAATACAATATCTCTCAAAATCACGTATACCAATGCAATGATTTTATTTCTCTAATGCAAATTTAGATTGGTGCCTTGTCAATGGGTGATGGAGTCTTATTATGTAAGCTTAGATCTACTACTTCTCTAGGGGTGTAATCTCTTCTACTCCCTATAGCAAGTAAATCTAACAAGGTAAATCTAGAAGGGTGTAACCTCTTTTACTCCTCCTAGCAACCTTTGCAATAGCTTATCCACTTAAAAATAATGATATACTTGGTGGAGGGTGTATGCCCTTATACTGCTCCAAGGGTCTAAGAAACAATAACCATTAAATAAGAAAGAAACACCAACAATATGCATAAATTCTTTACCTATTCCAAGAAAATATCAGTAAACTCTTATATACCAAGAACATTCCATCACCATAGTAAAAGACAAGAATCCAAGAGATAGTGCACCACTTTAACTCCAAATACAAGTGTTAAGCATCCAAAAATTGCACAAGAGAGAGAGAGATGGGATTTTCTCAAGAGGGGCAAAAATTTCATCCAAGTCTCTCACTCAAGAGAGAGTGAGTTTATGATCAAAATGAAATCAAATGGTATTTATTTATACAATACCTCAATAATATGTTTGTCCACATAATATTAGGGTAAACCACAAATCAAGGGGGTCGAACCCCTTAGTTTTACCCCTTTACAAATTTAATTTGATTTTTACACAAAAGAAAACTCTAAATGTGACGTCAAGCCCTAGTTGGGTAACATTTTGGCACTTTTTGCAAGTCGTTGAGCTTGAAGAGGAATTAGTTGGGCCTCCAAATGCCATATCTCCATGGTGTAGGGGCTTCAGTCCATAAAAAGGTTACAATCCTCCAGTAAGTCATCACCACCACCATCAAACCCTAGCCCTAGTCAAGACGTCAATCCCAAGAAGTGTTGTGTAAGGCCTCAAAAGGAAAGTCATTGGGATAGAAAGGAGTAGGTTTCAACCTCCAAGGTGTCCTCTCTTGCCCCAAAATGAAACGTCCATCATCTATCAGCCGCCATTATGTGGATCATGGCATCCAACATGTGGGATTCTTTCCCTAATGAAGGCCCAAGCTAGGATGTTTCCTTCATATCATCCACCAAGCAAGGTCCTGCAAAGACAAATGAGTGTGCCCTCCAAGGGTCTCAATTCAAATGTATCATGGAAAGTAAAATCACATTTAATACAATATCCACCTAAACATGTGCATCAAAACTACCTTCTCAAATTAAACAGGTGCTCAAAGACCCTATGCAACTTGACAAGTTTAGGTATGGAAGTATTTTGAAGGTGACCTATTGGATGAGTCTTTTCTCAACTCAAGGAGTTTTTCCTAGGTGGACTCTCTCTAAGTCATGTAAAGAAGATGGAGTGGATGGGGGTAAGACTTTTGGGCATGGGGTTCATGACATACAAGGATTCGTATTGTCTCATTTATGGATTCCTTTGTATAGGGTGTGTTGCACCTTCGTTTTTAATGCAACCTTTTTCCAAACCATTTATTTTCCATTAATTAATTAAAGTCCAAAACAATTGGGTACTACAATTGGGTAACTTAAAACTTGAAAGGAGTACCACAATGTAACTTGAAGTTAGAGGTACAAAGAGTTTCATATGCATGTAAATAAAAGGACATCGCATGTGTGTACACACCTCAACAAGAGGGACATCTATATAATCTGAAAATGTTTTTGCAGGTCTTCAATTATTTTAAGAGAAATGTTTCATTGTTCTCAAGACCTCTTTGGGCGAGCATCTAGAAGGCTAAATTTTTGGCTTTTATATTTTACCAGCTACATTCCCTCTAGGCCTTCAGCCCATTTTTCCCATGAAATGAAGTACAATCCCTTCTTGGTTCAGTACACCCAAAAATCCCAAAATATAAGGAGATGAAAAGGATGAAGTGTGAAAAATGATAAGTTTGATCGGGAATGGTACGATGACTCGTCAATGAGACCACCTAGTAGAAAACCTTTCCCCAAGGGTGACCACTTAATAGGGCACAATGTCAATCACCAAGGTGAAACAGGGAAAAGAACATAGTTTCCAAGTAGACGTACTATAATCAAAATAAGATTTAAATGTAACATACTCAAATTCCTCTAGTATAAAAGTGACACTTACCGCAATACCTGACTTGTACCTCATGGAGAAAGACCCATTGTCTTTCGAAAACAAGCTGATGTGGTGAATTCCATCATGATAAACTGGAGAAGTGTGGTGGTGAAGTGGGTCTCCATCTGTGTAAGTGGACATCACGAGTTTATACATCCCTCAACACTCCATGTATGCAACCTGGGGGCCTCGAGACATTATCTCCTTAGTTATCCCTAGAAATGGGAGATAACCTCTGGCTCCTACTCGGGGACATGTACTCGCCACAGAGTGCATGAGAACCTATTGACCAAAATTTGGGCATCTATATTTTCCCTCTCTTGGATTAATAAAAAACCAATGATATTGGAAGATGAATATTTTTGAACTATTATATGTTCATTGCATAACCATTGGTATCATCTTCTCCATGCATTTCATGGAATCAAAATCTGAGTCTCCATGACCAAGATACACATACTTCTATCCAGAATACCAATGGAGGTATTACAAGAAGAAATATGAAAAATGTTCTTAGTGACATTCTCTCCTCCCCTTTCCCTTCACCTCTACTCATTCTCTCATTTTATACTTAGTCATTTTTCCCATTGTCTCATTAATTTCATATTCTCATTATCATTTTCCACACTTAACCATTTTTCCTTATTCCTTTCCACGTTCACATTCATTTCCCTTTTCCTTTATTTTCCCATTTATTTTTATTTTCCTTTCCATTTTCAATATCTTTTTTTTCCATTTCTTTCCTTTTCCCTTTTTTCTTTTCCCAAATTTCATGTAATTCATTTTATTTCCCATATTTTCTATTCATTTTTCATATTTTCCATATTTCACATTATCCATTATATACTTTCCAGACTTAGTCTTATTTACTATGGCTTACCGCGGGTTGATGATATTTCTTAAGAGTATGTTTTATCTCTGCTACCCTCACAATGCACTTTGACTTCCGCCACCTTAATAATGCACACAACTCTTTTTACTACTCTTTACTATGTAACTCCTCCAACACTTAGCCAAATATATGAGTTACCACGGGTTCACGGGTTGGTGATATAATATTTATTTTATGTATTAGGTGCAAGTCCGTTCAACGGATTCTCCTCTCCTCTCCATTTTAGTTAACACTTAGAAATTTTCACACTTATTTATTTCTATGTCTTACCATGGGTTCGCGGTGATTTCTAAGATTCTCATCTACCTCCACATTCACGTAACCTGGAAAACCCACCATATTATTTTAATAAAATGTCTCTAGTACTAAGTTCTATGAGGAACATCTCCAAGTGACACATGGCACTTTATTAACCAATGAGATAATCCACATGGCAACTAATTAATGGAGACACGTGGCAGCATACAAGAAGTGACACATGGCGTGATTTTATTGGATGACATATGGAATATTGTTGGCCTACCGAGTGATGACATGTGGAAACATTTGGTTGGGTGACTCATCATTGTTGATTGGGAATATTGGTGGTTGACTGGGCATGCAAAATTATTATTATATTCAACAATTTTCGAAGGGTTAAATCCTCCAAGCTCCATAGTCTCCTCTCTTCTTTATTTCTTGTCAATTGTATGTTACATTTAACATTATATACCACTAAGACTCTTTTATTCTCATACATGTGGGATAAGAATAATGAAGAAAGGTCGAAATTCAACAAAATATGTCGAAATTAAATCAAGGGTCCACATTTACCAATCAAACTTGATCGATGGTGGTTGAGTCACGATCTTGCAAAGGCTATATATTGAGCTCCGGGTGTTGGAATCATGCAAAATTTATACCGTTGGAAAGGTACTTCAATGCATAATATGGTGGTATAGGTTTCAAGTGCTAAAAATTGATATATTTTTCTCACAAATTAAAATATCAGTCAGTTTCATTTTTAATGGGCCTGCATGACAACTCAACTTCACGATCTCATATCTTGAGATCCGGGCAATGGATTTGCACAAAATTTATATCGTTAGAAATATGATACGATCAAGAGAACATCAGAAGTGGTTTACATGGTTAAAAAGGTGCTTTTCACTTCCAAAAAATTAAATTACAGTCGTCATATTTTAATGGGAAATTAATTAAATTGTGAAAATAAAAGTTTATTTAAAACTTTTATTAAAAAAGGAGAGGGACCCACTTTCAATATACTTGTATTAATGATGTGAATTAATTAATGAGGCATTTATTAAAGGGAATGTTTCAAGAAGAAACTTGTACGGGAATTTCTAGAAGGGAGAAACCCTAACTACTCAAGTAGTTAGAAAATATCTTCTTAAAAAGAGAAGAGAGGCTTCATCAAAGGTCCAAGAATCAGTATTGTCAAAGGGGCAGGGTAGAATATCAGAGGAAGAAGAAGGTACAACCATGGATACACAATCAATCTTATGATCAAAAGAAATAAATTTCCATCTTCTCCATTTTTTTATATATTCTTCTACACCACTTCTCATAGTTTTATGCTTGAATCTCAGAGTTGGGCACAATGCTGAGTTGTTGAGTGTTCTTCTTATATTATTCTAAGATATTTTCTTATATGATAATGGATTATTTGCATCCACATACATGGTTTTCAAAGATTTTGTAATGAAGAACGTCTTTCATGAATAAAACTCCACAAAGAATTGCTCTGGGGTTGATCTTGACTGTATCTTATAACTTTGAGTCTTAAGTATGAGTATTTGAGGTTGACCTATCAAATTCTCTTTTGATCTTGATTACAATACTTCGTTAAAATTCTTTGAGATGATCAAATCATTCTCTCCTACAAAGAAGACATGGATGTATTTATATATTATTAAGAATATTGTGTGTGATGTTGATCACAATTTAATTCTGATGTTGAAGGCCTCCGTAAATCATTTCTTGTTGTAAAAATAATTTTTCTACACATAAAGATTGTATTCAGGTTGTTGAAGAACCATTTTATTTCATAATCTCAAGCAATAAAGATGGATGGTTTGCTTCCTATCACTCTCCTAATCCAAGATATCACAGACATAGATTTTAGCCCAAGAGGAGTACCACCTCTTTAAAAACGCAAGAGGATTCATATACTCATGAGGTTTTCATTTCGGTCCTAACAGATCCAAGCGTCAACAGAACCTCAACATATTCCGGTTAGACTTGTGCCTACACTAAAAAAAAAAAACTATAAAATCTAGGGTGTCTTACTCACCCTTTGCTCATATAACAAAATCAAAACTTCAAAATTGACAACTAATCTAGAAAATAAAATTTTGTACTTTTTCAATATAAAGTGATGAAAGAAAAATATGTAAATCAATAATGCAAGTAGAGAAAAATGTAAATCATAAATGATATGAAACTAAACTATCATGGGCAATTAATATGCAACTGCAAGAAAGAAAATGACCTACCTACTTACCAGGGGCCCATGGCCCATGGTGATCAATTCCTTTGGATGTTAGGTGAAATCGTACAACCAGTGCAACCAAATAATCATTCCATCAAGGTATCTCCCCCTATGCTTAATTATGTAATACAACAAATATAAGTCAATCAAATAATAATCATGAGCTCAAATAAACATATAATCATGAAATTAAATGAAACTCATAAATATGGGTGGGAGGAAGGAAATCTTGTTGGAAAGAACAACCATAGGCTCGATCGATCCATCTCTAAATAGGATTGTCATGCATAGATGATGGTTCATATTCTTCCTCGTAAGCATGACCATTGCTTCCTGAATACTAAGGAGATATGAGAGATCCCAAAAGGGTCCTGTGAATTCCTCGAGAAGGAGAGATAAGATAAGGGACAGACTCGAGTCTAAAGAAAAATTCCTTCCCGAAACCCAAAACATGTTGCTTCATCACCTACAAATCCTTGTAAAAATCCTCGGGATGAAAATATTGTTTCTCAGTCTTTGATTGCTCCAAGATGGCCACAAATTTTTATTCATCATAATTTGAGCATGAAGGTGATTGGAAATATTCATAGAGAAAATATGTATTTCCAAAAGGACACGAATCACAATTCCCAAGGGATGATTTATCTTGAGTATATTGTGACAAGTCATCCTCAAATAAATATGTGACCATATCATCATTAGGTTTATGAATATCTTAATCATATATGCATGAAGACTAGTCCTCTGAAAATGATAACTCAACCCCTTTTGCTTGAGATCCATATTCAACATCATAAATGGGACCTCTATAAAAAATGAAATATCCCACATCCCATCTACGTCTCACAACATGTATGAATTCATCAATATGTTGATTAACTATGTTAGATATGTCCTCCACAAAATCATATGCATCACTGAGGCAAATCATATCTTCATCTTCATGTGTAGGAGGAAGGTAATGTTGGACAACTTCACCTTCATCTGGGTCTTCATCATCGATGTCTCATCTGGGTCTTCATCATCAAGATATTCTTGGCAACTTTCTTCCTGGATTTGTTCTTCAAGTGCTTATTTTGTAAGGGGTGGATGATATTTGTTTTCAGTTTTGAATTCTTCAAATGTCGTCTCGTCATCCACCAGAAAAGCCTCTTTGTAAAGAGTGTCTTGGAGCTCTTGGAAATTATATTCCAAATCCCAAGTAGCTTCCCCATAATGCTTGAGAAATTATTCAACTAGCTTTGTAGAAGACTGGATACTTTTAAGATCGCATGAGTGTGCAAGCCACTTCCTTTGACTTGATTCCAGAGAAGATACACAAATTTTCATTAGTACATATTCATGGAATACATTTATACTTGAGGCATACCTCATATAATTCACAACATGGGTGACTGCTAGAGTTGGGTCACCACTGAATTTGGGGCATATTCTCTCCATTCTATAGAGAAATAATTTGGATATCCAAGAATTTTTTGAACATCAATAGAAGGGTATACCTTATGGAACACCCATGGTAAATCTTGTGATGCCATGGTTCCATTATCCAGGGTGTTATTTCGATGGATTATTCAGATGAACTTAGTGTTTATAAAAGGAGGGAAAGGGAAAAGGAACTTCCCTCAAGTGGAGTCGCTAGGAAATATAGGGGTAAAAGATTTGGGAAAAGCTTGCCAAAATTTCGTTAGGGATTGAAAGAAGATTAAAAATCCTCCCCGACAATGATGCCAAAATGTTATCACGCAGATTATAGGTTGGGAAAATCCTGACTCAATCCACACACATGAGACAACCATGGGAGTATCTACCCCTATCACCTTAGGTAGACACTCCCCTCGCTTTAGTGATGATTAAAATTACCACAATGGGGGAATCCTGGTGACCCTAGGGGGAAATGAGATGGAAAGTGGAGTGATTGAAGGTGAAACCCCTATAGGTCAAGTTAGAAATTGGAAAAGGGTTTGGATAAGAGTCTTGTTAATAAGGGTAGGCTATCGAATTATAGTGTACTTGAAAAATATAATTGTACCTACCCATAACAAGACAAAAGATCGAGATACAAGCCCAAAAATAAAAGGGACAAGCAAGTGAATATTTATGTCCTATATTACAGCAATAAACAAGAATATATATATCAGAAATTATAAGAGCTAGTTACTGCAAAATTAATCATCAAAATTATCAAATATTTATTGGAGAATGAAGCACTAAACAAGTAGATAATTTTCTAATACTTAAGCACAAACTTTGACAGTAAAATAGGGCTGCTAAATAAATTTATCATCAAAGTATTAGGGCAGCCTTATGTCTGTATCAAAAAAATTCTACAACAACAAGTTCCAACCATAAAAATCAACAAGTAAACTATCAAAAAGATAGCTAATAAGCAATAGAACAATAATCTAGGTTTACAAGTAAATTTCAACAGTGGAAAAGTGAGTAAATGATGAAAGAAAGTGAAGTTTGTTGCATCCCTAATGGTTGTAGAATTAAATTTATTACAAAAATAAAACCCTTTGCTAAAACAAAACGCCCTTAGGGAATAAGAAAGCTTATAACACTTAGAAAATATTCCAACTTGAACAAATACAATATCTCTCAAAATCACATATACCAATGCAATGATTTTATTTCTCCAATGCAAATTTAGATTAGTTACTTATCAATGGATTATGGATTCTTCTCATGTAAGGTTAGGTCTACTACTTCTCTAAGGGTGTAATCCTTTTACTCCCTAGAGCAAGTAAATCTAACAAGGTAAATCTAGGAGGGTGTAAGCCCTTTTACTCCTCCTAGAAACCTTTGCAATAGCTTATCCACTTAACAATAATGATATACTTGGTGGAGTTTGTATGCCCTTATACTCCTCCAAGGGTCTAAGAAATAATAACCATGAAATAAGAATGAAACACCAACAATATGCAGAAATTCCTTACTTATTCCAAGAAAATAACAAGATAAACCCTTATCTACCAAGAACCTTCCATCACCATAGAAAAATACAAGAATCCAAGAGATAGTGCACCACTTTAGCTCCAAAGACAAGTGTTAAGCATCCAAAAATTGCACAAGAGAGAGAGAGAGAGAGAGATGTGATTTTCCCAAGAGGGGTGAAAATTTCAGCCAAGTCTCTCACTCAAGAGAGAGTGAGTTATGATTAAAATGAAATGAAATGGTCTTTAATTATACAAGACCTCAATAATATGTGTGTGCACATAATATTAGGGTAAACCACAAATCAAGGGGGCCAACCCCCTTATTTTTTCCCCTTTACAAATTTAATTTGATTTTTACACAAAAGAAAACCCTAAATGTGACGTCAAGCACTAATTGGGTGACGTTTTGGCACTTTTGGAAAGTCGTTGAGCTTGGAGAGGAAGTTGTTGGGCCTCCAAAGGCCATATCTCCATGGTGCAGGGGATTCACTCCATCAAAACATGTCCATCCTCCAATAAGTCATCACCACCACCATCAAACCATATCCCTAGTCAAGACATCAAGCCCAAGAAGTGTGGTGTAAGGCCTCCAAAGGCAAGTCGTTGGGATAGAAAAAGGTAGGTTTCAACCTCCAAGGTATCCTCTTTTTCCTCCAAAGGAAACGTCCATCATCTGTCATCTCCCAGTGTGTGAATCATGGAATCCGACCAACGGGCTTCCTGCACCAATGAAGTCCCAAGCTAGGCTTGTCCCTCCAAATCGTCCACCAAGCAAGGTCCTGCAAAGACAAATGAGTGCACCCTCCAAGGGTCTCAAGTCAAATGTATCATGGAAAGTAAAATCACATTTAATACAAGATCCACCTAAACATGTTCATCAAAACTAACTTCTCGAATTAAACAGGTGCTCAAAGGCCCTATGCAACTTGCCAAGTTTAGGTATGGGAGGGTTGTCAAGGTGACCTATTGGGGGAGTATTTCCTCAAGTCAAGGAGTTTTTCCTAGGTGGACCCTCTCTAAGTCATGTAAAGAATATGGAATGGATGGGGGTAAGACTTTTGGGCATGGGGTTCATGGAATACAAGGTTCTGTATTGTCTCATTTATGGGTGCCTTTGTAGAGGGTGTGTTGCACCTTCGTTTTCAATGCAACCTTTTTCAAAACCCATTTATTTTCCATTAATTAATTAAAGTCTAGAACAATTGTGTACAACAATTGGGTAACTTAAAACTTGAAAGGAGTACCACAATGTCACTTGAAGCTAGCGGTACGCATAGTGCCATATGCATGGAAATAAAGGGACACTGCATGTGTGTACACACCTCAACAAGCGGGACATCTATATAATGTGAAATTATGTTTGCAGGTATTCAATTATTTTAAGAGAAATGTTTCATTCTTATCAAGACTTCTTTGGGCGAGCATCTAGAAGGATAAAATTTTGGATTTTATCTTTTGCCAGCTACATTCCCTATGGGCCTTTAGCCCCTTCTTCCCATGAAATGAGGTACAATCCCTTCTTGGGTCAATACACCCGAAAATCCCAAAAGATAAGGAGACGAAAAGGATTAAGCGTGAAAAATGATAAGTATGATCGGGAATGGTACAATGACTCATCAATGAGACCACCCAGTAGTAAACATTTCCCCAAGGGTGACCACTTACTAGGGAACAATGTCAACCACCAAGGTGAAACAGAGAAAAGAGCATGTTTCAAAGAAGATGTTCTATAATCAAAAGAAGCTCTAAATGAAACATACTCAAATGCCTCAAGTATTAAAGTGACACTTACTACAACACCTGACTTGTACCTCATTGAGAAAGACCCATTGTCTTCCGAAAATAGGTTGATGTGGTGAATTCCATCACGATGAACCAAAGAAGTGTGGTGGTTAAGTGGGTCTCCACCTATGTAAGTGGACATCACAAGTCGATCTATCCCTGGACATTCCATGTCTGCAACCTGAGGGCCTCGAGACATTATATCCTTAGTTATCCCTATAAATGGGGGATAACAGTGACAACATAGTACTAGGGAACAAAAGATGACCACCAAGGTGAAACAAGGCAACTAACACAATTTCCCAAAAAAATGATCCATTATCCAAATTCAACCAAAGATCCTCATTTACATGCCCAACAAATTAAGCACAACACTTCGCATAAAATAAGGACTAACATACCTCATGGTGACAATAGCTTATCATATCCCATACTATGGGTTTCTTTCAATGTGAAGTGTACTTGGTTGACCTGTAGCTATAATGGTGAATGAGGGGTGTTGTTGGGCTGCCATCTCTATACATGTTGAAAATCATCATGGTCGGGATCATGTTCTTCATTGCAAGCCTCGAGACATTATCTCCTTTAGTTACCCCTAGGCATGGGGGGTAACATCTGGCTCCAACATGGGGACATGTTCTCATCGTAGAACATATGAGAACCTAAACATCTCTAGTTTTCCAAGACCTGCAATCCTACACCCACTTCAAATTCCAACATCCTTTAGAAGTATATGTCGGTGGATGTGATCCATCCCGTTGTGAGTGATAAATCCAAAACCATGTTGAAAAGAAAAAATTTCTTAACTACAAAATGATAAAGAAATATTATACAATGACTAAGTGCAATTTTCTAACATGTATTCACTATATGCAAATGAGAATGCAATATAAAAAGATACAACACTACACTAGCATGAATGCATGATGCAAATTCCCTACCTAACCTACAGTAATCAATGTTAGTTGAAAGGATAGGTATAATCATATGACGAGTGAAACCATTCTAGCATTGTATCAAAATGTCTACCCATGTGCTTCATCATAAACCAAAACAAGTATAATTCAAGCACCAAAATATCATGAGTTAGAGAATTCATTATATCATATCGAATCATAAAATCTAACTCATGGAGGTGGGAGGGAGGGACAAATTTATGCCAATTCACATCCCCACAAGAATGCTCAATCCTCCTCTGAATAGGGTTGTGAGAAGATGAAAAATCGTAAGGATGACTCAAAGACCATGGAGATTGACTACCCTAGAGCTCATAAAGTCTCCCCAAGGCTTGAAAAGGGATGAACACGAATTTGGAGGATGACTGATAATTACTCAAGGGGAGGATGAAAAAATGGGATGTCAAATTTCTTCTTAAAGCATCCAACCTACACTTGAATTCTAAGGAAAAGTTTTTCCACGAAGACAACTTGGGGCAAGGAATATGTTCCCCTTCTACATCCTCAGTGGCATAGCGATATGAAGGAAAAGAAGAAGGATATAAAATATCATCACAAAAATCATGCTCCGGGAAAATCATGACCTCACCTTCATCAAGGTTAGAGCGTACATGTGGTTGAAAATATTCTTCATAGAATAAATCCAAGTGATCAAAAGGATATATATTTCCACTTCCAAGGTATGACTGGAAATCATCATGAGAGTGTTGCAATAAATCATCCCTGGGTTGTTGGAATAAATTTGTAACCATGTCATCTCCATGTTGCCACATATATGAGTCTTTAGAAATCACACATGGTTTTTCTAAGGGGAACAATTGAAAATGACATTCAATGTCATCAATGTCATCAATGGGATCTCCATCAAGACCAAAACAAATCACATCCCACTTACGTCTCCTAACATGTACAAACTCATCAATATTCTCAATCATGTCATTACCTTTATTATAACATGAAGAGTCTAATGAATCCAAGGGTTCCTAGAGCACTTCTTTACTTTCCGAATCATGGAACAAAGCAACATCAAAAACTTGGAAAGGAGCATAACTCATCACGTTCTCTTCTTTACGTGAAGGAGGAATGGAATCTTGGATGAATTCATCAAATAAAGGAGAAAATACCGACGCTTCGTCTTCATGAGGAGCCTTTTCATGGATTAATATTTCATCATGGTGTGTTTCATCAAAATGTTCTTCTTCATCATATTCACAAGGAAACTCATGCTCTACTTCATTTATTCAGTGATCTTCCTCATGATTCACCCCTTTAGGTTCTCATTCTTCAATAAAATCATTATATTAAATGGAATCATGCAGTGATTATTTCTCCTCTTTGAAGGGTTGGTAGCCCTCTTCATGGACTTCTTCCTTAGGTTATTTCCTTGGAGATGTGTGATATTCAAGGCTCTCATCCAAGGCATGCTAAAGATATGGAGGTTCTTAGTTAATAAATTCTTCAATTTCAATAGATTCTTTCTCTTGGGCATGGTGCACTTCCATAAGGTATCTTATAATAAGGTCTAAGAAAAAACCTTCCTTTTTAAGGCATGTGGTGAGCTCTAGAAGAAGTTATTCATATGTCTATCATTGTGGCTTATAAAACTCAAGAAACCTACTAATGAGATCTGTGAAAAATGATATACCTTTTGGTTTCCAACAACTCTTGATCTAGTCTTGTATTCCAAATGGAAAGGAAAGTATAAAAAAATTTACTAGTACATCCTCATCTCCTGATCTTATCTCATATATGTACTTCAAGAACTCTATAATGTGAGTAACTGGCAAGCCTCTGAATTCTGGAGAGTTCTCCAACCATCTTATTTCAAAATCATTTGGGTATCCCCAAAAACTTTCAAAATCAATAGTATGATACATTTGATCCCAAGGTGATATGATTCCATCACTTGAGAATACACAATATCACAATGTTGAGAGTAGGATGACGCCTTGAAATATATCAGTGGACTCGCCAGATGATCCCTCTTGGATCATCAAAGGAAGGTGAGGGAACTAGCCTCAATGGATTCGCCAGGTAAATTTGTAATATAAGGGCTTCAAGAGAAAGTTTACCAAAAATATGTCGTTGAGGTGAATGACTCAATCCTCCCCGGAAATGATGCCAAAATGTTATTGTGGGATTTGTACTTATGCAAATATCAACAAAAGACTCCCAAATCTTGCGTAACTATGGAAGAAACTACCACTGACACCTTAGTAAGAACTTCCCTATTTTTAGTGATGGAAGAGGTCCACCACAAGGGAGTCTTCCTTGGTGACCTCAAGGGATCAAATAGAAAGTATATTAGCCAATCCTACCGCCCCCTATCTTGATCACTGGATAAATGATCTAGGTCAAGGAAGTAGAAGAGGTATGAAGTTGTTTGAGTACCTTCCTGGAACAAGAACACTTTGCAGCATATATGTAACAATATCCAAGCTAAATTATGCAAGAATAACCTCTTATGACACTAGACAAGATAAGTTGCAATAGATGATACAAATTTGCAGCAGTAAACAATCATATGACAACAATAAATGATTTGTAACAACAACTATAAATACTAAAAAATGCAACAATTGACCATGAAAAATTAGCATACGTCCACTAGAACATTATTCAATTGTTAGATTTTATTTCTGAATGAGTTAGGCCACCTTTTCATAAGTGTATGCAAAAAATTAAAGTGTTATCAGATGGTTGTAGAAAACTTTTATAACAACAGCAAGGAAGATAGTGAGTTTGTCGATATCAATGTTATTAGAATTAGTAGAGAGCTTGAGAGTTTTAAAAGATAGTGTTTATCAATCAATTCACCAAGAGAATAGCTTCTTAGATCAATTCCTTTTAGGGTATGGAGTCTTGTAAATGAAACTAAGCTTGAGTGATTTCCTACTTGAAACCAAGCGGTAGGATTCAAACCCTAAGGTGCAAGCACATTTGGTCATTAGGCTTTGAATCTTGAGGAGAAGGACTTCTAGGGTGAAAACACATTTGGGCCCTAAAAACCATTTCTCCCTTATTGTAGCTTCAACTAGGTCAATATCAATTACCTAAGGCTAAAATCCTAAAGTTATATCATTTTAGGGATTTAGGGTTCTAACCCTAGCAAGGATACCTCACAAATTTTGAGCAAAAATCACCTTGTGAGAAGAAGAAGCACGTATGCTCCTCTCTTAGGGTTTCAACAAACCAAACATCTTGAATAAAATAGAAAATTCACCATTAAACATCAACAACATAAGAATAAATTGCAGAAACTCACTTACTTTATCCAAGAAACCATGAGATAAACCATTAATTATTGAAAATTTCATCCAAAATCATCAAAGACCATCCATAAGAGACCTTCCAAGCATAGCGCATGAGAGAAGAAGAGCTAGTAACCCTTAGAGGGAGAAAATTTCATAAATGTATCTCACAAAGGTGAGAAGTGATGATGATAAAATGAAAGTGAGGTTAACCCTTTTTATATGAGGCTAACCTCACACATTTGTCCACATAATTTTTCAACAACATAATACAAGTAGGGTCGGCACCTCATTTGACCTTTACAAATTCTAAAAGTGCAAAAATAAATCATAATATCCCACACATGTGAGACGTCAAGGCTAGGAAAGGTGTCGTCATGCCTCCAAAGGCTAAGGTAGGGCCTCCAAAGGCCATGTGGAATCCTCCAAGGTGAAGTAGATGTATGGACGTCCCTCAAAGAACCATGTTAAGGCCATCCAAAACAAATCAAAATATAAGACATGGTTAGCCAAAGTTCATAAGAAACATTAGTCCTTAAAACATGCAAAGTAAGTTGCAACTTAAGACATAAGCCATGTAAAATGATTCACCCTAGTATCCCCTTCAAGCATCACACTAGCCAGGACCCCATGTGAGTTACCAATTTTAAGTATGGGAGGGCCTTCATCCAATCCTATTAGGTGTGCCACCTAGACATGAATTAAAATCACCCAGGTAGAGGAATAGGTCACGAGAGTGACAAGGGAAAGTAAAATCTCACCAAGAGTAAGTTGTGAAAGTGATATGGTTTCGGGGATTACTTCATGGCTTATGGTGTTAAATCCATCTCTATGAATTCCTTTATGGAGGGTGTGTTTTCTCTTGAGTTACCCCATATTTACGTGTTATTTTTTCCAATCCCCCTTATTTCCTTTTTCTAAGTCATGCTTCATTATATATTTACAAGTCCCCTTTTTAAGGTTTCAAGCCATTAACATTGCATTTTTTGGACTGGGGTGAGAACTGAAAGAGTAGAGCTAAAGTTTGGACCAGATTTTGTTGGTCCTCTTTGCTATCATTATTTTCTTTCTTTAGCATAAGTTTCTTATTCTTTTAGCAACAGTTGTGAAACAACCTCTAGGCCTTTAGCCCCTCTTCTCATGAGAGAATGGACCATAGCCTAATTTTAATACACTATGAGAGGATCTAGGATGGAAAGTGTCAAGTATGGCAGGGAATGGAACATTACCCTTGGGAGGCCCTCCCAATATTACCCCTTTTCCTTGGGCGGTGACAACAAGGGACTAGGGCACAGAAATTGACCACCAAGGTGAAATAAGGCAACTAACACATTTTCCCAAACCAATGATCCATTATCCAAATTCAACCAAATATCCTCATTCACATGCCCGAAAAATTAAGCACAACACTTCACATAAAAAGGGACTAACATACCTCATGGTGACAATAGTTTACCATCTCCCATACTCTGGGTTGCTTGAATGTGATGAGACTTGGTTGACCTGTAGCTGTAAAGGTGAATGAGGGGGGTTGTTGGGCTTCCATCTATGGACATGTTGATCATCATCATGGTCGGGATAATGTTCTTCATTGTGTTCCTTGATACATGATCTCCTTTAGTTACCCCTAGGCATGGGGGGTAACAATACCCATAAAATATAGTTCGCTTCTAAATATTAAGTCCCTACTTTCTTTGAGTTTAAACATGAGGGTGAATTATCTTCTTCCACAAAAAAATATGATAATTCACCTTTTATTAGAATCATCCAATTATTTTGCATCCATAGTTCCATAGTTCTAGGCAAGGGCCATAGCCTAATGAACTGTCCTATCAAATCTCTTTATGCTAGTGCTATCACTTTGAGACGAGGAACCAATGTCAACGGTTTCACCTCTAGAGTGGAATCTGATTTTCTTACAAATCGCAATGGAGTTGACTTTCAATTCAAGGGCTACTTATGGGTTGTAGTGACGAGATTTTTGAATGCCATAGCTTCAACAAAAATGGAGGAGTTAGAAGGCTTCTCTTTCTCGAATCCATGACCATGAGAGTTAAGAGAGAAAAGTTGCTTCAAGGTTAGGTTTACACTGAAGAGAGGGAGCACTTGATAAAGGTCACTAAAGGTCACTATAGTTTATGATGGTTATCTATATAATGGATATAAAGTATTATTACAATGACATATCCCTAGTTAATATGTTGTTCCACATCAGTAAATTCCCTACTCCACTCAACTCTATTTATGAACTAATTTCAAAAGATTGTAGTATATTCACTTGATGAGGTTGTTGGAACATGCAAGTGTTATTAGGGTATTCTATTTTAGATTAGGAGAAAAGCTTATGAATATAAGGGAAACATTGTTGAGTTAGAAATTTTGGAAAGATAAAATGGACTTTTGGGTGCCTTGGTTATTGCATACATGTTACAATTCATGCACATGCCACGTTCATTGTATACAATTATTCCCTCTTATTCGTGTTTATATCCCATGAATCTATTGAATTTTAGCTACTCATGCGTGACAACTACATCAAGTGACAGAATATAAATCATAACATTCGCATATTGAATTTAGTTGGGAACTTTCTAGCAAAGAAAGTTTATTTATTCTGTCAAATAATGGAGCAGTATTAAAAAATTGTTCTACCCCGAATACTGTTAGAAATGGGCTCCATGTCACCTTGTAATCCCCACATACATAAACATTGCATTATTGTCAACACGGTAAAAACAGAAATATTAATAGTAAAAAACTAAAGAAATGATTACCTAAGCAATAAATATCTTCGTCAATCCCTCCACAAATCGAAACATGTGCATGCCTTGAAATAGATTTTCGTCATAGGTTCAATTGAAATTATAGCATTTGTAGAAAAATTTGCAATCATTGAAAAGCTCTTTCCTCTCAAAAACAATTACAGGAATGCGGAATTATAAGATTATGATAAAAATAATATATTTTTCAAGAGCCTTGTCATCCCAATAATTTGTACAATTTTGAAGTTTTGAAGTTTGAGGTTGTAATATTATGAGATTGTGATAAAAATAAAATATTTTTCAAGAGCCTTGTCATCCCAATAATTTTGTACAATTTTAAAGTTTGAGGTTGTAATATTATGAGATTGTGATAAAAATAAAATATTTTTCAAGAGCCTTGTCATCTCAATAATAATTTTGTACAATTTTGAAGTTTGAGGTTGTAATATATCATGTTTTACTGGAACAAAATAAAGAATTTATTTATAAATAAATGTATCATGGACACAATCATTTACAAAATAAAAGAGAACAAGCCATACCATATTTTATTGAGTAAAGCTAGAATGGCATCCATGGAATTTAGTATCATCATTTCTGAACCAAAATATATAAATAAAATACTTACTATAAAGGAGGTAATGATACGTCTCAAAACCTTACAAGAAAGCATCAACAATCATTTCTGAACCAAAATATATAAATAAAATACTTACTATAAAGGAGGCAATGATACGTCTCAAAACCTTACAAGAAAGCATCAACAACTCTAGAACAAAACAAATATCAAATCAATGACTCATTAAAATGATGATTTTTTAGAGAAAAAAAAAACAATCAATTTAAAACATAATTAACATCAAAGACTAAATGGAAAACATTTATCATACAAAATAAAGGCCAATAAGGCCCATTCTAGTGCATATTATGTAAAGAAAGTGGTGAACCTGTTACACACCTAATTTTTTCATCTTTATATACAATGTAGGTCTAGAAAGAATTGGAATCCATTATAAATTTAAAGGAGGTGTAGAGAGGCAATTCAATAGATGAAGCACCAAAGTGATGGTCTAACCAGATCCCTCATCCAACTAACAATATATGAAGCGACAAAGTGATGGTATGATAACCCAACTATGAAGAAAGTAAAAAATATTTCATTGTTATCTAGTTAGTTTGCAATGCACATATCTTTGAAGACAAGCATATAACCCCTACCCAATGTTCTATTTAGAGTATGATATCTATTTTAGAAGATTTTGTACAAACTATCAAAGAAAAGTTGCAGAGGCAAATTGCCATCGAACATGTTGATAAAAGTGATTCATGGGTATATTGGTGGAGCTTGTCTAGGGGATCCCCCACGCTATGGGGATAGATGAATTAATATTTCAGAGATCGACATTTCATCAAGTTTAAAGCTAGCTTGGGAGGCGATACAAATAATCTTGCATAACTTATGGCTCTAAAACCAGTTTTAATGCTAACAACTGACAAAGGTGCTCTTTCTTTACAATTTTTTTGGTGATTCACTTGTCATTGTAAACTAAATAAATGGATTGATGACCCTAGACAACTACACTTTGATACCAATATTTGAGGAGATCCAACTTGCATAGACAACATTTAACTCTCTTTCTTTCCACCATGTGTATAGAGAAAAGAATGTGGATGGATAGGCCCTCAAAATTAGGATTACATTTGGATTTTGGAACCTGGTCCATATTAGAGCAAGTGGATGGTGTCATCAATGAATATTTACATGATTCCTTTGTTTAGTTTTCCATGTATATTTATATTTCAATCCAAACAATTGTAATAAAAAAGGGTTCCATATATTTGAACTTATAGGATGTGTTTTTTGGTGTATGTAACAATCTGACTATATGTTTTTTGGTATATGTAACAATCTATATCTAATGGAATTTATTTTGATAGAGAAGGTCATCACAAATTGATCATATATTCCCTCCCTTCAAAGGGACTAAAGAAAATGTGTTTATAACGCATATACAAAATGTAATTTTTTTTTCACAAGAATTGGGGAATTTTTTCATTAAAATGGTGTGGTCAAGACCATTGAGATACAAAAAACAAGCTTCATATGGTTTCAAAGACCTCCATATCTAGAGTTTAGTCCAAAATTTACAAAATGTATGTCTTGGTCCTTAAGGACTATCCAAAAACTTAAACTACTTTTAATCTGAGAGGTATACACCCGGTAAAAAATATCGTTAATACATATAGATAAACAAAACATGAGAACTACATTTTTAGAGTAATTCAGCTACCTGATTCCTGCTTGATAACTTGAATTCCTTGATGTTCTGAATTTGCTTCAACAGGTTTGTTGAGGTCACGAATCGCACCCATTAAGGCTTCTGAAAAATTTCTTGACGTGTTCCCATTGTTGGTCGAAGTGAAGGGTTGCCCCTCGTTTTTCTTGCACTGATCAAGGTGAAATTGGAGATCCTCAATTTGATTACGTTGTGTAAACACCTCATCCTGAAGTTTCCCGATGACAAGTCGATGTCAATACAAAGTTTCAAGCTCAAAGGAAACCGTTGAGCTCATGGCTCCAAAATTGATTTTTAACTTCTGACACTTCGCCCACTCGAATTTGGGGTCGATTTGACCATGTCCTAAATTTCTCCCCTTAGTATCCATTCTCCTTCGATGCTTCCAAGATGCACAATGCCGCGATGCTTATGGGGAAACTCTTACTGAATTCGAAGAGTTAAAGGAGGCTCTAGATAAGAGGAAACATAGCCACTCTTGAACTACACTGAGATAGGGGGCACCAATGGGATGACTTCGTAACCAGTATTGACAGAGAGTCCCACCCAAAAAGAGGAAATGTTGGTTGTGGAGCCTGATTATCTTCCTCTTTCATAGGTCTTTGTTTTCATTTGTGTTTATACCCCATGAAGACTATACACCCCAGAATATTGTACACCCCTCCATGCGGGAAGGGGGGGTGCAAGGGGGGATTTCCCCACCTGTGGGGTTCGAGGGGATCATCCCCCCAGTTGGGGGGTCCGGGGGCAAGTGGGCCCCTGAAGGAAAAAATTTCTTGTAAATGTATATTGTAATTTCATAGTAAATATGGACCATTCATTATAAGGTCGCAGATCTAACGGTAGAAGTAATGTTAGGGTATTTTTCCCTGGACAGAAACCCTCTTTTATGATGGAATTGTATTGTGGCTATGTATCATTGCAAATATTGTATTATGAGAGAGGATATTGTAAGAGAAAGAAGAGGAAGTTATAGAAGGTGTGTTGTAGGTTGTATCCCTTCATTTGTTGGATAATAAAAAGGAAGGACCTGGAAATTTCTCTGGTGGATGTAGCCCACACTGGGTGAACCATGTATATATGTGTCTCTATTGTATTTTGTATCTTACGTGTTTTATTTCCACATTTATTTTATTTTATTGCTTCGCGATCCTGTTTTTCTAACAACTAGTATCAGAGCGAAAGGTAACTTGCAGAAAAAGAGGGTTCCTAGTTCGAGTGGGAGCAATGGTGGAAGATGGAAATTTTAGGGTCAAGAAATTTAACGGGCAAAACTACCATTTATGGAAGATGCAGATGGAATATTATTTATATCATAAGGATCTATTCCTACCATTTGGTGGAATAGAAAAGAAGCCAACGACCATGAAGGACGAAGAATGGGAGGTTCTTGATAGAAAGGCACTAGGAACGATATGGTTGATCCTAGTAGCGTCGATGGATTTCAATATTTCGAAAGAAAATACAATGAAGGAGATGATGGACGCATTGGCTAAACCATAAGAAAAACCCTCGGCATGCAATAAGATATTTCTAATGAATATATTATTTAATATGAAGATGTCATAAGGCGGGTCTGTTGCAGATCATTTAAATGAATTTAATACGGTTACTAATCAACTAAGTTCTGTAAAAGTGGACTTTGATGATGAGGTCAGGGCTCTTCTAATCTTGTGCTCATTGCCAAAAATTTGGAATGGCTTGGTCATGGTTGTAAGTAACTCTGTCTCTGGTTCAAACACTTTAAAATTTGATGATGTTGTTGGTGTTATCCTTAGCGAGGAAATGTGACTGAAAATCACATGTGAGACATCAAGTAATGTGTTAAACATGGAGAACAGGGGAAGACAAAAGGGTAGAGGAAAGGGTTCATGGAACCAAGTGAATTCTAGGAAGGGAAGATCCAAATCCAAACTAGGAAAGATAAAGTGTTGGAATTGTGGGAAGAAAGGACATCTGAAGAAAGATTGTAGAGCTCCAAATAAATAAAGAGATGGACAACATGAGAAAAATTAGGAAGCAAATGTAACAGGTGATGTGTTACAAGATGGTTTGATTCTTTCTGTAGATAATATTTATGAGACTTGGGTAGTAAATTCAGGGGCTTCATTTCATGCCACACCCCATATGAAAAATTTTCTAGATTATGTTCAAGGTGATTTTGGACAAGTTCATTTGGGTGATGATGCACCATGAAAAATTGTTGGAATCGAAAAGGTAAAAATAAAGCAAAGGAATGGAAACCAATGGTTGTTGAAAGAGGTAAGACATGTTCCATATCTAAGGAAAAATCTAATTTAAACAGGAAATTTGGCAAGTGAAGGTTATATATCTATATTTACAGATAAGGTGTGGAAGGTCACCAAAGGATCATTGGTGATAGTGAAAGGAGAGAAGGTAGGTACATTGTATTTATGTACTAGTAATATTGACTCTTCTATCTCTTTAGCTTCTACAGGAGTGGATACAACACCGTGGCATGATAGGCTTGGACACATGAGTGAGAAGGGGATGTAAATAATTCAGAAAATAAATTTCTTGCCAGATCTCAAACAAATTGATTTGGATTTATGTGAGCATTGTGTTTATGGAAAACAGAAGAGAATCATATTTCTCATAGTCGGAAAATAAAAGAAGAGTGAAAGGTTAGAGCTTGTGCATACAGATGTATGGATACCATCTCATGTATCATCTCTTGGTGGCTCTTTCTATTATGTTACTTTTATTGATGATGCAACTAGAAAAACTTGGGTTTATTGCATTCGAAAAAAATCTGATGTGTTTGATACTTTTAAGAAATGGAAAGCTTTGGTTGAGAATGAGACAGGAAAAAGGTTGAAGTGTCTTAGATCAGACAATGGAGGTGAATATTGCAACAAGGAGTTTGATGATTATTATTCATACCACGGGATTTGTATAGAGAAGATAGTTCCAGGAACACCACAAGAAAATGGTGTGTCAGAAAGGATGAACATGAAAATCATGGAGCGTGCAAGGAGTATGAGATTGCATGTTGGTTTTCCCTTACAGTTTTGGGCAGATGTTGTAGATATAGTTTTTTACTTAATAAACAGAGGACCTTCAAGCTCTTTGGATGGTAGAATTCTAGAGGAGGCATGGACAGGTAAAAAGTTAAACTATTATTTTTTGAAGACTTTCGGTTTTTAAGCATTTGTCCATATTGATAAAGAAAATATAACAAAGATTGGGGCAAAATCCAAGAAGTGTACCTTTATTGGATACGATGTTAATGATTTTGGTTATTTCTTATGGGATTATGAAAATCAAAAAATCATTAGGAGTAGAGATGTCATATTCAATGAGAAGGTCATGTACAAAGATTGGTTGCAGGGAAAGAAACAGGAAAAATAAAAACCAGAATACACAGTGCTTGATGAGATCACTGAAAAAGAAATTACAAAGGTACCAAAAAATCAAAATGTACAATAACAGGAGCAACAGGTACCTCAAACTCTTGCAAGTGTTGTTAGAAGATATACCAGGTTAAGTAGGCCCCCTGAACGATACTCTCCTTCATTGTATTATTTATTGTTGATTGATTATGGTGAACTAGAATGTTATGAAGAGGCAATGCAGGTGGACAATGAAAATAAGTGGGAGAAAGGCATGAAAGAGGAAATGGATTCCCTAGTAAATGACCAGACTTGGGATTTGGTCCAGTTTCCTGTAGGAAAAAGATCATTGCAGAATAAATGGGTTTACAAGTTGAAGGAAGAATATGGAGGAAAAAAACAGGATAGACTTGTTGTAAAGGGGTTTGTACAAAATAAAGGTACAGATTTTGATGAAATATTTTCTCTTGTTGTTAAAATGACTTCAATTGGGACTATTTTAAGTCTTGTGGTAGTAAAAGATTTACATCTTGAAGAGTTAGATGTAAAAACAACTTTTCTCCATGGGGATTTGGAGGAAGAGATTAATATGCAACAGCCACAGTGGTATGAGGTCAAAGGGAAGGAAAATTTAGTATGCATGTTGAAGAAGAGCTTGCATGGCCTAAAGAAAGATCCAAGGCAGTAGTATTTGAAGTTTGATAGGTTTATGAAAGAACAAGGTTATAATAGATGTCATTCTGATCACTGTATTTATTTTAAGAAGCTAGAAAATGGAAGCTATATTATCTTGATATTGTATCTAGATGAAATGCTTGTTGCGGGGTCTAATATGCAGAATATAAATGTGCTCAAGAAGAAATTAGCTAATTCATTTGCGATGAAGGATTTGGGTGTTGCAAAGAAAATCCTTGATATGAGAATAACAAGAGATAGGAAAAATCACA
Source organism: Picea engelmannii (assembly GCA_009831015.1). NCBI lineage: Eukaryota > Viridiplantae > Streptophyta > Pinopsida > Pinales > Pinaceae > Picea > Picea engelmannii. The sequence continues at coordinate 2,204,484 of ML780581.1, forward strand.
ATTTGACATTGTCTTAGGGTGAGTACATAGAGAAGGTGTTGGAGAGGTTTAGAATTCGAAATGAAAAACCAGTTAGTACACCTTTGGCCAACCATTTCAAATTAACCAAATAAATGTGCCCCAAGACACAAGAGGAGATAGAATACATGTCCAAGGTCCCTTATTCATCAGCAATTGGTAGCTTGATGAATGCGATGGTTTGCACAAGACTAGATATTGAACATGCAGTGGGAGTTGTGAGTAAGTATATGAACAATCCAGGTAAATAAAATTGGGAGGAAGTAAAGTGGATTCTCAGTTATTTGAAATGTATTGCTACTCATACATTATGTTTTGGAGGTTTAGACATTGTTCTACATGGATATGTTGATTCATATATGGCTGATGATAAAGATAGCAAGAGGAGAACCACATGGTTTGTTTTTACTGTAGGTGGAATAATAGTAAGTTGGATTTCAAAACTGCAAAAGGTTGTTTCACTTTCAACAATAGAGGAAAAGTATGTTGTTTCTGCAGAGGCTAGTAAAGAGATGATTTGGTTACAGAGGTTTATGGAGGAATTGGAAAAGAAGCAAGAGAATATCAAGTTGTACTATGATAGGGAGTGTTCCATTCATCTTGCAAAGAACTCAAACTTCCATTCAAATACTAAGAATATATAGCTCAAGTACCATTTCATACGATCCATCTTAGAAGATGAACATTTGAAGTTGGAAAAGATACACACTAGCCAAAATCCTGCAGACATGTTAACAAAGGGAGTAACCAAGGAGAAACTGAGTTCTTGCTCAGTTTTAGTTGGTCTTCAGGCATGAAAGTGAAGATGAAAATTTTTCCAGGTCCAAGGTGGAGTATAGTACATCAGGTACAACAATAGTGGAGTTGTTGTGATCAGTCTCCAAGTGGGAGATTGTTGGTTGTGGAGCCTGATTATCTTCCTGTTTCATAGGTATTTGTTTTCAGCCGTGTTTATACCCCATGAAGACTATACACTCTAGAATACTATACACCCCTCCACACGGGGGGGATTCCCCCCCCCTACGGAGTCCTAGGGGGTCCAGGGACAAGCAAGCCATCAAAGGAAAATTTTCCTTGTAAAGGTATATTGTAATTTCATAGTAAATTTGGACCATTTATTATAAGGTCGTAGATATGACGGTAGAAGTTATGTTAGGGTTTTTTCCCTAGAAGGAAACCCTCTTTTATGAGGGAATTGTATTGCAGCTATGTATCATTGTGAATATTATATTCTGAGAGAGGAGACTGTAAGAGAAAGAAGAGGAAGTTACAATGGGTGTGTTGTGGGTTGTATCCCTTCATTTGTTGGATAATAAAAGGGAAGGACCTAGCAATTTCTATGGTGGACATAGCCCACACTGGGTGAACCACGTATATATGTGTCTCTATTGTATTGTGTATATTTTGTGTTTTATTTCTACATTTGTTTTTATTTTATTGCTCTGTGATCTTGTTTTTCTAACAGGAAAATGCTCCACCAGAGAAATCCGGGAAGAAGCCACTCATCCCACCTAGGGAAATTTTCATAAACGGAAGGTGAGAGGTCAATAATTTTAAAAAAAATCCTAAATTGGAACCTACCATAATCCTTCATGATGTCGTTGTAGATCCTGAGAAAATCCAAGTATGAGGGGAAATGACAGGAGCATTGAAACAAAGATTTAGAAAGTACCTTGCCCGTTTGGTAGAATCTGTGCCAAAGGATTTCAAACGGTTGCAGAGGTCATGAGCTGACACCTGTTGATATAGCCATCCCCATCCGCTCTCTTTTTTTTTTCATCTTATTCACTACACCTGGAACCTCCATTTTGGGACACACGAGTTTGCCTGTGTGAGGAGGATACCCTCTCATTATCATGATGGATCTGTGGTACTTCCCATGACCAGTGAAAATAACAAACTACCTTAATAAAGTTTTCCATCGTGTCTAGATCCACACGTTGGAGATCATGTGTCACGAAGGCTTGCCAGGCGACACCCCCCAAAGATCATGAGCCCTGAGAGACAATCTAGGGATTGGTATCATGGTATGGGGGATATACTTTCTTGGCCACCAACCCCCAAGAGTCTAGGGGCCTTGACTATGGCCTTATTGGTCATTTTGTATGCTTCTTCATTGTTGTTTCAGAGGACGTGAAAATAATTGTTGTGCATGGATCCTGCGAGGAGGCAGATTTTGTCTATTAAGCTTTTAAGGCTCATGTTATGAGGAGAGGAGCTCGATATCATTATTCTTATGATCATCTTTGAGTCTCCCACTACAATCAAATTTTGAATTTGCCTTTGATTTTCCAAATGGACCCCTTGAAGCAGGGCATAGGCCTCCTCTTTGTTGTTTGTTTTCGTCCCCAAATTCTAGTAATAATCAAAGACTCTATTTCCTCTATGCCCAAAAAGAACCCGCCCCTGGCACCTACCTCCCTAGGTTTCCTTTGGATTCTCCTTCAAAACAAAGTGTATGACCAAAGTGAGAATAAAGTCATTGTTATAAGATGAAAGAAGAATAATGAAGTTGTCAGCATGATTCCTATGAAGACTTGGAACGTGAAGAGTGATGAATACTAAATTTCAAAATCCAAGCCTTTTCATCTCTATTCCACTTAGATTGCTCCTCTAAGTTCGGTCTTTTATAATTTATAAGCTCTTTCAATTAGGTGATTTCCTTGCTTGCTACAATTTGTGGATGGATCCTTTTATTCTAAAAGATAACTCTATTTCAAGCAAGTCATATCTACCAACTTACAAATTTGGGATAATATTTCCACAGTCTCTTAAATACATCTTTCCCTTGGAAGGATCCTTGATAGTAATTTTCCCATTTTCCCATTAGGGTTTTAAATTTAGAAGGCAATATTACCTGATGAGTCAGCTCATGATACATTGTATCCCAAGTTTGTTTAGAGTAGGCACACTCCCAAAAAAGATGTTGGATTGTTTCCTAGTTTCTTTGACAAAGAGCACAAAGGAAAGGGCCATTAAACCCTCTTTTTATCATATTTTCCCCTGTTAGGATCTTTTCATGTGCAAGAGTCCAACAAAATAATTTGATTTTGGGAAGCGCATCTGAATTCCAAATATTTTTCCACTAGTCTGTTTGATTCAGGTTCCTTGAGTTGGCTAAGAGTGATTTATATCCTTCTTTCAATGTATATCTTGTGGCACCCCAACCCCTGTTGTCCTGGATGTTCTGATGAATCGGGGCAGCCCCTTTAAGAGACATTACCAGGATATGATCTTGTTGTTGTAGATGGGGAGGAAGGTTTCCCAACTTCCAACCCTACCAAGAGCCATCCTCTTTCCATTCTGAAACATCATGCAACAAAGATTTTTGTTGCGATATCATCCAACCTTTTAGATATTCAATTCCTATGATATTGTACAAGTGGGGGGGGAATTGATTTTCCATTTCCTTGAACCCAGGAGATTTTTTCCTTGAAGAAACGGATGGAGTTCTGAAGAAGTTTCCAGATGGGAGACCAAAAGTGAAAAACTGGATCGAGGTCTAGATGTCGCTTTCTATTTCTCATTCTATATTTCCTGACAATAGTTGATTTCCACCATTCTTTACTTCCTGTTACTAATATCCAAAGAAGCTTGGAACGCAAAGCTATGTAGACCAACTATGGATCCCTAATGCCCAGTCCCCCATGCTCCTTAGAAGATGAGACTATATTCCAATTCACAAGATGAAAGTTTTTTGAATTGGACTTGCCTCCTTGCCAAAGGAATTTTTGGATGAGCTGGGCCATATACATTTTTACTCCCACGGGCACTAGTAGAGATGAGAACTGAAAAAGAGGCAAAGAGGATAATATTGATTTGATTAGAACCAATCTCCCTATAGGGTTGAGCCAAATTCCCCCTCAGGCTTCCATTTTTTCTCTTACTTTATGAAGAATAACATGCCAGTATTCTCTCCCCGGATGGGGTGTCACAAGGGATATCGTGGCAGTTGGTGGTTGAGGGTACTGGGTGCCGTGGTATGGACACGCATGCCAGGCATGTGCAACGCCAGTCACCCCGCCGGGTATTTATTCGCTTAAATATTGATATGAAGTGCATTTACGCAGGAGTCCTTTCGCTGCAAGTTCAAATGTGTTGGGCTATAATGGCGATGGTTATGTTATTCGGGCTCATTCTGTCGAAGCTAGACAGTCACCCTGCTTGTCTCCTCTGGTGCGAGCACGAGCCCCTCTCCCCCCAGTACTCTTCGACCTTCGCTCTCTCTGCACTTCTTATCGACTGCTCCATGACAAGGCCACGAGGCAAACCACGGCGAGGAGTGTCGTGGAAGCCTCGACGACCTTCGCTCTCTCCACCAGATACTTCCTCCGACGATTCTCAGCCTAGTCTTCAAACAGTTTCATCCCCTGTAAATTTGCAGCCTCCGCAATTTGGCTCCATGGCCATCATCCCAAATACTTCAATTACTTTGCATCGGCTTCTCCCCRACCCCGGACCATCCCAACCTCCCGCCAGCAACTTGGGCCACGGCCAAGCCTCTCAGAGACATTCCAGTCCACCAGCAACAGGTAGCCCAGCTCCCTTTGACAAAGCTCAAATCAGGGACAACTTATCCACTCTGTACACCCTGGTATTTGAGCTACGGCAGGAGGTTGCAGACTTGCACTTTCGGGTGGAGGTCACGGAGATTAAGGTGGCCGACTATCTCCAAATTCTGCCATCCTTGTGCGATGCCTTATTCCCAAATTCTGACGCAGAAGCTGAAGATGAAGACCCCGGAGTCGAGGGAGATGGTGTTCCGCATCCTGAGACGAGCACACCAGGCAAGCGCAAGGAGGAGGAGATGCATGAGGACAGTGCCACTGTAGCTGAGCGCAATCAGGAGCAAGACGAGCCTAGGTGCTATGAGCCTGGACCCGYGGATCCTCCAGCCACTTGGCCCACCTACAAGCCAGGTGTCTAGGCTTACTTTGCTTAGTTTCCAGGTGTCTAAATGTCTAGGTCCAATAGGTATGCAAAAGACAAGTTATGCTCTCTTTATTTTGCTTATGTCTTAATAGCCCAACTTTAACGGGCCGGCTGGACTAGTTTCCTCCGAGATGGGGCAGTCCAGTAACTGCGGCCCGTATGACTTGGCAATGTTAAACTGGTTTTTTTGGAAGCTTCTAATATAGTAATACTTTTATTTACAAAAAAAAACATGCCAGTATTCTCGAGGGAGGGATTTCAAGAAAATTGGCAGCCCAAGGTAATTAAATGATTTCCACTCATTTGTGACAAGAAATATGAGGATATGTACAATGCCTAATAGACAATGAGCCTTAATATTCCACACATAGATTTGGATTTTGTGGTTGTTTATACGGTCGCCTGAAACCATGGTGAATTTGTCTAAGACTTGTTGGATTCTCCTTTCCATGAATTTAGATTCTCCACTGAGTAGAAGAGTGACGTTCATGAATTGGGAGTGATTAATTCTCTTGACTCCTCTTGCTATATGGATCCTAGGGACTGAACCATTTATGCATTCCCAATCTAATTTTTTCTTAAGGGATTCAACCACGAGAACATACATAAGGGGGGAAAGAAGACATCCATGTCTTAAAACCTTGGAGGATTTAAAGAAAGGGGTCGTCCTTCCATTTATCAAGGGAGCGATCCAGGGACTAGTAATAAAGGATCCAACCCAGAAGATGAAGGTTTGATCAATTCAATTTTTTTGCAGCACTTCCTTGAGAAATTCATGGCTTACTATGTCAAAGGCATTGGTCATGTCCAACTTTATAACCATGTTTGCTTCCCCCCTACTAAAGATGGAATGGATTTCTTCTTGAACTGGTATGATTTTTTCCCAAATTTTTCTACCTGCAACAAAACCACCTTGATTGGGGAGGATCAGCGAATTGAGAATGGGTTTTAATCTATTAAAAATTATCTTAGACATGATTTTATAATAAACATTACAAAAAGATATGGGTCTGAATCTATCAAAGGAGGCAACCCCTTTTTCTTTCGATAATAGTGCTAAGAATGAGGATTTTGTAGCTCCTCCCATTCTGTTTGATTTTTGGACATATCTGAGCATTCTGATGAAATCAAATTTTATTATAGACCAACATCTTTTATAGAAATGTAGGGTAAACCCATCAGGACCTAGAGATTTATCCAGATGAAACTACTGAATAAATTTAAATATTGCATCTTCTTCAATTGCCTTGTTTGGCTTGAGATTGTCCATTTCTGAAATCAAAAGTGGGATATGGGAAAGAAAGAGATTACTCATCTTTTTGTCTATATCTCCCTCTGAGGATTACAACTCATTGAAGTGCTTTGTAGCTTGTTTCTTTATCTGTTCAAAGTCACTTATAGTTTCTCCTGACTGCATTTTTATTTTTATTATCTGATTTGCCCATTTCCTTGCTTTATCTTTTCTGTGGAAGAAGGAAGTATTTTTATCCCCCACTTGTAGCCATAGGCTTCTAGACTTTAGTCTCCACATGTATTCTTCTTCCTCAAGGGAACATATGTATTCTCTATGTGCCTCATTTTCCAATTTTAGATTGGTTTGCAGGACTTCAATTGTTTCAATTTCCTCTTGTAATTCTTCTAGCTTTTGATTTTTGTTCCATTACTTTGATGTGAAGATGGAATGAGAAACATTTAGACCAAGATTTGGGGGTGAATTTGATGAGATTTAGCTTTTTATCCCAAATGTGTACTAGGGAGCCCGTAATCCATTGGTACCAAGTACGAGCGACTAAGGGGAAAAAATCAGGATGGTCCATCCATAGAGGATTGATATTGAAGGGAATGGGTCCCCAATTAATATCACAAGCAAAGAATAGAGCTATTTGGTGATGGCCTGAGCCCGCCCAGGGGAGGATTGAGGAAGAAATTTTTTCTGGTAATGTGAGAAAGGAGTTGTTGTTTAAGAAATGGTCCAACCTAGCAACAATATGGACAGACCCTGCCATTTTGTTATTCAAGTTAAAGAACCCTTGATGGGGGGAATGCCAAACAAGTCTAGATCTGAGATGAGATCATCCATTTTTTCCCTAAATTGGTCTCTCACTATGGAATCCCCACATTTTTCTTTAATACTTATTATGGTGTTAAAATCTCCCGTAATGATAAGGTTCTGGGGGAGGTTTCCTTTAGCTAGATCTAAAAGAGAACCCCGACACTTTTCCCAATAATTATTTGGCATACAGACATTAATAATGGATAGATTCATACTCATGGAGATCATGGAGAGTGTTACCATGGGCCAGTGAGGAGAATGAAGACATTCCACTAGATTCAAAACTTTTGAATTCCACATTATGCATAGGCCGCCCGATGCACCTCTTGAGCTTATGGCTTTACCATTTCCAACTTTCCAAATTCTTTACATGTCCTAGAGAGATTCATGCTCCCTCATCTTAGTCTCCTATAGTAGAAGGACTAGGGGATTTTCTACTCTTATTAATTTTCCCACTTCTACTTTTTTTCCCTTGATCCCAAGACCTCTACATTTCCAGGAGATTACTTTCATCATTTACCTAATCTTTTGTGTGCCCCCCCCCCCCCCCCCCTTTAGAGGGCTAAGAGGAAAATCCCTTAATTTTATGGGATTTTCCTGACTTGGCCTCTTTTCTAAGGGATTCCTCCAGGTTAGTTTGAATTCCTAGTTCTTTTTCCCGATCTACTGTCGTTTCCCTTTTGTTTTTGTTGGACTTTTGTCCGACTTTCCTTGTTGTAGTGGAATGGGTGATTTCTTGTTTTGTATCACTTTCAGAATTGCCTTGGTGCTCTTCCTCATGATTTGATGGGATCCATGATGAAGGATGGGAGGGAACGATTGGAATATGAGACTCGCCTCCACTCAAGAGTTGATATTCATTTGCTTTGCCTTTTCGATCCTCTTTATTTGGAGCTTCTTGGTGTGTCATTTCATTTCCCTCCCGATCTTCCATATTTTCTTCCATGTTTATGATATTCTGATACCTATTTTGGCTATCCTCCCCTCTAAGGGTTGTGCTTGGGGTCTGAGTGTGGGGGAAGGCAATTTATCTCCTTGTCCATGAGCCTGCAAAGTTGTTGTTGTTTTTCTAGTGGTTTTCTTCCATTTCGGTTGCTTCCATTGTTCCTGATTTTTCTCCTTTGGCTGGGATGTTTTGGCTTGCGAACAACTTTTAGTGAAATGGCCATACTCATGGAATGCCTTACACTTAAACGAAATCTATTTATATTCCACTTGTTGAATATAAGACCAACTATCCAAGGTTAATTGAATAGCCTCTAGAAGTCCTTTTTCCATATCTACCTATACACATAGTCTAGTGCATGCTTGAAGGTCATCACATGGTTCAGCACGATCAATATATTTTCCCAAAATATTTCTTAGGGTTTCATCATTCCAACAATGCAGGGGAAGAAAAGGAAGTCTCACCCATACTAGAACTGTTGAGGGGATGTCATTTTCCAGGCTGAAATCTGAGGTCCATTTGTTTAAGTACATTCCTCGAGATCCCATGAAATAGGGGTTGCTTCGAAATATTAGATCCTTATCTTATTTTATTTAAAACAAGAAAACAAAAAAACCCTTACCACAAAAAGTCAAGGAAACTTGGCCTTGGATCATCTTCTACCATTTAAGATCTATCCAGTGATGCATGGCCTTGGGGAAGGCCATAACCCTGTAAACTTCCCAATGACTCCATTTTTAGCCAGTCGGAGGGAGAAAGGATGGACTGATGGAGGATGAACATGAAATTTTAGGATTTCCTCCATTTTCTTCACAAATTTTGTTGGGGATTGTTTCATAGATTTTGCATATGATGCGATCAGAGCTCAGAAGGAAGCGAAGTTTAGAGGTGGAGGAGATATTGGGGTCCCCCCCCCCCAACCGACGGATCCATGGCGCACGCACTACGAGACTCGAAAAATCCTAGTTGCAGATCTCACGCGTTAACCACCATCTACAAAATGTAATTTTTTTAAATGATAAAATTATGATTTGTTTCGAGAAAAAAAAATCAATTTTCAAATAAAAAATTAAAACTAGACAATATAAAAGGAATGAAAATAATTATTTACTTCAAAGAGAAATCAACCTTGACACAAAAGCCTAGAATGCCTAGAAATTGAGACAAGTTAAGAAAGGGAGAGCAATGTGGAAAATTTTGACAAATTCCCATGACTTGCACAACAAAACAAAATGATGGCCTCAACCCAAACTGCATTGGAAAGAAAGATCATCTATTATATGTAGAACTCAAGACATAGAGGATAAACAATGTCCAAAAATTCCTAACCTATGAAACCATTAGGAATAATTACAAATATTTATATTCATAAGTGTTATTCTCTCCAATATATTCTAACCCATGAAATTCAAATGTAATACAAAATTTCATAATAACACTATTGAATACATAAACATAATAAAAAACCTAACACCATTGAATACATTTTTCATTTTTTTAAATCCAATCGATTTTTATTTTATTTTTTTTAAATTATAAGAAGAATTATAGATGAGGAAGGTATCAAAGACATCAAAAATAAAATATATAATATTTATATAGCAAGTATCTTAATATTATACCTATATGTTATATGTTGGAGTAAAATCACAACATTCCACTTTTTTTAGTAGTGCTATTTATAACAGGTCTAACATATGCCATTGATTGGGAAACTAATGTGTATTGGATGTGGATAAATTATCCCCTTAGGAAGTGTGCATTTCATTTATTATTAACGGTTTCAAACTTATATTTTATCACTTAGTGACTTGTGGTATTGACCCATCATATTGAGTAGTTAAGATTTGACTAAATCTAACTAGTGCATGCACAAAGAACCCCAACCTTATGTGCATTTTTTTTCTCCCCAAAGAGTTTATATATATTACACTCATATCAAGTATTAATATATAAATGAAATTTGAATTGTTTCTTCAGCAATAGTCTTTTTGAGTGTTATTTCATTCTCTCCTCTCTCTTTTTCTTGCAATTTTGCTAATGTATTTTTTTTCTCGCAACTAGATATTAGCATGTGCTTAAAATCCTACATGATATCAGAGTACTAGAGTGGATTGTGAGGAAAACTAGCATTATATTGTAGGTTTTTAAAAGATTGCATATCCCAAAGAGAATGGAACAACCATCTACCTAAATGATTCTTACCTCATTCAATTACTATGAATAGAAAGCCAAGATCATACTTATGCTAACGAGTAAGGGGATTTACAGGGTCACTGTGGGGACAAAAGTTGAACTAAATTCAGTTGTGGAAAAAATAAGTACTTTAACATATTGGATGAGGCCTTTGGTATCCTTTTCTTGTATATGGCTCCTAATTTACACTTCCATGTCGAATCATGCACAAATCCCAATGATTTATGGACCAATTTGGAGGGTTTTTTTGGAAAAACAGATTTAATGAGAGGTCACCAATTGGATAATGAACTAAATGCACTAAATGCACTCAATCCAAGAAATTTTGATAACTTACAAGACTTTGTCTCAATATTCAAGACTTTTCTTTCATGGGTAAAATATTGTGGCATTGAAAAGAATGAGGAGCAACTCATCCTGTTAGTGCTTTCAAAGTTAGGGCCCAAGTACTCTATATTTTTAGCATCTTTCTATAACGTTAAATTATCCATGGGGAATACTTGGAAGATGCCCTCTATGGATAATTTCATATAGTCATTGATTCATGAGTAGAAAAATATCATTCATATGGGGGATCTTAATTTCTCCAAGGCCCATGTGCTTGCATCCCAGGAGATTTCAAAGAAGAAAAAGCAAAAAAGAAAGGGTAAGAAAGAACCAGACGACAAGAAATAAGAAAAAAAAAAAACCACTGAGGAGACCACAAGTTCCAATGGAGGAAATTCCAAGAAATAGAGGGTTAAGTGTACTTACTACAACAAAGGATTCCATCCTAAGAATGCATGCATAGTGAATACCATAGACCTCATGGCACAATATCTCCAACAACATCATCTTGAGGAGTACATTCCAAATAATGCCAAGAAGAAGAAAGGAGACAAGCCTCTTGAAGACAAACGTAAAGGTCATGCTTTAATTGTAAGTGCATATTTTACTAACACTAGGATTATTGATTCGGGAGCCACACACCATATGGATTTATCCCCCCATATTTTCTCTCACTTGGAGGCTTGTATCGAACCACCTATCTTTATGGGGGATTATTATTCTATTGAGTTTTGTGGAGAAGGAAAAGTAGATCTTAAATATGGGAGCTTTCAAAAGGTACTTCATGTTCCTAAGATCTCTGTAAATATTCTCTCCATCTACTAGATCACACAGGTTCAAGTAAAAGGGTAGAATTCACTCCATACAGAGTGTTGATTTCCAACATGACATATGGTTTCAATATAACAGTTGGTGAAGTGGACCACCATTCGAGGTTGTACTCTTTCTCTCACTTTATTCCAAAATATGATTTTTATTCTCTTCTAACCCATGCCAATGAGGAGAGTAGGTTGTGGCATGAGATATTTAGCCACCTTAATTACAAATATCTAGAAAATCTAAGTAAAAAGAGAATGTTTGATGTTATACCAAACATACAATCAGTCGATGGAGTTTGTCAGGGTTGCATACTTGGAAAATATCCTGAGGAGAAGTTTGACAAAGGAAAAGCTTGGCGAGCATCATCACTCCTAGAGTTGGTGCACAGTGACATTACAGGTCCTTTCCCTCACCCATTCATGAGTAATGCAAGGTAGTTCTCACATTTGTTTATGACTACTCAAGGTATACATGGGTCTATTTCTTGAAGTTCAAATATGAATTTTTCAAACACTTTAAGGAATTCAAAGAACTAGTAGAGAATTAAGAAGGGAAAAAGATAAAGAGGATTCGAATATAAAATGGAGAGTATGTCAATAAGGACATGGAGATTATTTGTTCAAAATATGGTATAGATATGCAACACACAATACCATACACTCCAAAACAAAATGGAGTAGCAAAGAGGAAAAACAAGACATTGAAAGAGATGGGAAATTGCATGTTGCGGGCTAGATCGCTACCTCCAAAGTTATGGGATGAAGCTATCAATTATGCATCCTATATTTAGAATAGAGTACATCATAAATAAATAAGGGGAATCGGTCCTTATGAATCTTGGAGAGGGAAGAAACTGGATGTCTCACACTTAAGGATTTTCACTACGCATGCATGTGCTAGGATCCCTTATGATAGGAGCAAGGCTATGGAACCCTAGAGAAGGGAGTGAATTTTTGTCAGATATTTAGAGGGATTCAAGGGAGATAGGTTAGTATATTCTTATAAAAATACCTTTCTCATCCAAATGAGTGTAAATTTTGAAGAAGGTCTATTACTAGAACCTCGGGAAAACTCAACTTCATTGTCTCCACAGATTCCAGTTGTTGATCTTGGAGAGACTTCTTTCGATCATATTTATTATCAAATTTCAGAATATGATATTTCGGATCAGTATCATGATTATTGACATCATAAAATTGCATATCCATAGCAGCGACCTTGATGGGTACAACATACACTTCAGGTCACTGGTGATCTACTGTGTAATCTTGTCGATCCACAAAGAACTAGATCATAGTTTGAGGACCCTCCACAAGATATTACAGACATGGAGAATTTGTTACCTATCCATTGATATATATGCTTGGATCAGACCCTCAATATTTTGTTGAATATAAAGGAAAACTCTTTTGGGAGGCAACAATGAAAGAGGATTACAATTCCCTCATGGAGAACAACACTTGGAAATCAATTCCTCTTCCACCAATAGTAAACTTGTTTGATGCAAGTGGATTTTTAGGAATAAGAGGGTTGTTGATGGAATAATTACAAAGTACAAGGAACTCTTAGTGGCTAATGACTTCTTAGAGGTACAAGGCATTGAATATGAGGATACCTTTGCACAAGAGGCCAAGACGGATTCCATTTGGTTAGATCTACTTGTGGCAGCAGCTACAAAGAGTGAGGTACATCACATGGATGTTAAGAATGCTTTATTACATGGAAATTTTTATGAGGATATATATATGGAACATCCACAAGGTTTGTGCAAGATCCATCATTAGTATGCAAGTTTAACAAATCACTATATGGACTTAAGCAGACACCTCGAGCATGGTACGAAAAAATGGATTCTTATATTATCTCACAAGGGTTCCTTAGATTGAAATCTGATCCTAATGTGTAATTATTGAGGAATAAAGATTCCCTTATGTTGTTAGTTCTTTGCATATATGATTTACTAATTACAGGGAGTTTATCCTTTTCCATTTCTGCAGTGAAGTTCACTTTGCATGACAAGTTTTCTACGAAAAATATGGGATTGTTACATTATTTTCTTGGTTTTAAAATTATACAAGATGATTTAGGAATCAATTTTACATAGTCCAAGTATGTCATATATCTCCTTGACAAGTTCTAGATGACAGAGTGAAAGTATGCTCCAACCCCCTTCCTTTTTGGGGTTAAGCTAGAAGATGGCAGAGATACTCCTTTGGTGGACCCTACCAGGTATCGACAATTGGTTGGGAGTATTATTTACCTTACACATTCTCTCCTCGACATATCCTATGTAGTTGGATCAATTTTTAGGTTTATGAAGAAGCCACATGATCTGCATTGGAAGGAAACTAAAAGGATTATCAGGTATGTTAAGGGGACAACTACCTTTGGTATACATTATGCAACAAGGTCTTAATTAGATCTTGTTGGCTACATAGATTCATTTTGGGTTGGCAATAGAATTGATCGCAAGTCTACTTAAGGATATGTTCTCAACCTTGGTTATAGTCCTATATATTGGTCAAGAAAGAAGCAGGAAAATATTTCTCTATCGTCAACAAAAGTAAAGTACAAGGGTGAATTGAACACTACTACTTAGGATATATGGTTGCAACACTTACTCATAGAGTTGGGTGTTTAGTTTCATCGTCCAACAGTCATTTGGTGTGATAACTAGACTACACTCAAATTCTACGAAGATCCAATTTGGAGACAATGGACCAAGCACATTGAGGTTCACATGCACTTCATCAAAGGAATTGTCCATGATGGTGTGATAGATCTGCAATATTATCCCTCTTCATAATAGGTTGTAGACATCTTCACTGAGACTTTCACCAAGCATAAGTTCATCACATTGAGAGACCTTCTAGGGGCGAAGGGCACAACTTCATATAAAGTTATCATGTTAGCATTTCCTTTGTTGGCATTCCATTGTTAGGGAGGGTTTTCTTCCCACTAGGTTTTCCCTCTTTACCTCACTTTTGTTTTAGTTATTTGTTTGTACATGAGTACCTAACATGGCTGAAATTGTCAAGACTCATACATCCTTCCCACTCCCATATTGTGATTCAAGGGGGGTGTTGGAGTACATTCACAACATTCCACTTTTCAAGGGACATCCATGTCTATTTTTAGTCATTCCTAAAAACTAGGGGGTTGCCTATTTTTAGCTATGTTATTTATAGAGGGTCTAACATATGGCATTGACTAGGAAAGTAATGTGCATTGGATGTGGATAACTTTAGGAAGTGCACATTTCCTTTATTATTAATGGAGTCAAACTTATTATTTACCACTTAGTGACTCGTGGTATTAAGTAGTTAAGATTTGACTAGATCTAACTAGTGCATGCACAAAAAAACCCCAACCTTATGCGCATTGCTTTTTCTCCCTAGAGAGTCTATATATATTGCACTCATGTCAAGAATTAATATATAAGTGAAATTTGAACTATGTCTTCAACAATATTGTCCTTTTTAGTGTTATTTCATTCTCTCTTCTCTATTTTTCTTGCAATTTTGCTTGTGTAGTTTTTTATCGCAACTAGATATTGGCTTGTGCTTACAATCCTACATTATCAATACTTTATAAATATATTTTCCATAAAAAAATTATGGAGAATTATAGTCCCTCACTTGCATACATATTAAGCATTCCAAGTGAGGACATGGGTACCTTTCTAATGCCCCACAAATCCCCCCCTTTCCTTAGTTTTCTAAATGGATGGCAATAATAACCGCTAACAAAAACATCACTTGGTAATACCAAGGGAGTTATTGATCTCGATACCTCTGTGAACTTTCACAAAAGAACATCTACCAATTAAAATAACCATTGAGACTATTTTAATATATCTATTATAATTATATTTGTTATATAAAATTAGTATATCTTATAATATTGGATGTATATGTGTGCATAACAATGAAAAGTAATTTGAGAAGTAAAGCAAACACCTAAATTAGGAGCATAATGGAGCGAAGTATAGATTTATTGACCAACTCCTATTGGGATTTCTAGAGTCCCTTTCAAACATTTCTATCAAGAATCTCTTTCAAGTTATTTAATTCCACCCTTGGTTGAAAAACTTATGTAATATATTATTGATGAGACTAAGGGGGAGTTGATCCCCCACTTTTTGAATAAGTGATGTCTAGAGAAAAATGACTCAAAACCAACAATTGAAATTGACTGTAATGGAATGTGGGTGGACTTTCTTAAGTTAAAATATTTGGGTCTCATATTTTAGTTCATGCAATTATTTCCCTCAAAGAAAATGATTTGCAACTTGATCTCTAAAAGTTGGAAGTTAGAGCAAGAATATAGTCTCTCCCCTTTTGGAAGAAGGATTTTTGTAATAACCTTTTCATCTAAGGAAGGATGTTTTTTTTAAGTGATGGAGGGGTGGGGGGCATAAGGGGGTGATAGTTTCATCACTAGGAAGGCATATACATGATTTTTTGTGAAATAAGATTTGATCCCAAAGTTAAAATCTCCTGTAAATCCTCTATTTGGGTTTGTTTATCATTATTCCCTAGGAATTATGGAACAACATCGGTTTGAAAAACATTAGACATTGAATAATATCTTATGTGACCATGGAAATGTTAAAAATACTGAGAAGCGAGGTGAATCAATATTTCTTCCAATTAGTAATTTTCCACTTCCTTAAAACTGAACAATATATGAACACATATATTAAGGTACAAAACTTGAAGGAGAGACACTTGAAAACAATATTCAATTTATTGCAATGATTTGTGAGGACACCAATCCTCTATAAGCATAAACTTGCAAACAAATTACAAGTTCCAACATGTCTAGAAAATGAGGACACCAATCCTCAGTAAGCATAAACTTACAAACAAATTACAAGCTCCAACCTGTCTAGAAAATGAGGACACCAATCCTTAGTAAGAACCAACTTACAATTGTTTTAGAAATTGATCAAAAATAGATATTCCCTCTTGGAATATTGTACCCAACTCAGACTGCAACTCGGCCTCCACAAGGACTGTAGCTTGGCCTCAACAAGGACTGTAGCTCATCCTGCAACTCGGTCTTAATCAGGGATGCAATTCAGCCTCAAACAGGGACGTAATTCAGCCTCAAACATGGTTGCAATTCGACCTCCAACTCCAACAATGCGCAGTAGAAATGATGTCCCTATTCTAGCTCTCTAACCCATATATTAGTCTACTACAATAAGGAGAAATCAGGCCCCAGAACTCTGCAAAATCATAGAAGAAACACACCCCTGACAAGTTGGTATACCCTTGTCACACCTTATGACTTCTCCTTGCACCCTTGGGACTGTTCCTCGCACCTATGGCCTCTACTCGATCTTATTCAGAGCATGTTCTACATTCAAATTGTGTAAAAGTGAGTGGGAGAATCCCTTATTTATACGCATTTGCATTGTTTAAGTGGGGCCGACTAGACACTTTGACATGTGGGGCTGACTTGATATCTTTTGTTGAAGTATATAAAAAAAATCATTTCTCCTCAACCACAACGAGTTAGGAACAGTGCCACCTATCACTAGAAAGGTTTCAAAATAGGCTATCTAATTATGTAATTTGTGCTTTCATTTGGACTACCTTTATGAGGTAAAAATTCCTTTTAAAAGTAACACCCTTTCATCATCCTTTGACATCAATAACAAACATTTTCAACAATCTCTCCCTTTGTTATTGATGGAAATATATCTTCTTCTTCCGACAGCTACTCCCCTTGTCCATATTCTCCATAATTATTGTCAGTTTTTATTCTCTCCCCCTTTGACATCAATAAAAAATGGTGTTCCCACTATGTTTGTGATTTATTTACTGAGATAAAGGATAGATCACTCCCAACTTTTTCTTGAGATATTCAAAGGTTCCTATGGGCAGAGGCTTGGTAAAGATGTCTGAAATGTATTCTTTGGTGCCAATATATTCCATCTTGACATTCTGCTCGACAACTTGTTCTTTGAGGAAATGATACTTGATTGGAATATGATTTTTTAGTGCATGACACGATTTCTTGTGATATTTACTACACTAGTGTTGTTGCAGAAAATGACAATTGGTTGATCATATTCCACTTTGATGTCCTACAAAGTTTGTTTCATCTAGATAATTTGGGTACAATAGTCCGTTGTTGCAACTATGTATTCATCTTCAACTGTAGAAAGAGAAATTGATGCTTGCTTTTTTCTTGACCAAAACACAAGGAAATCTCCTAGGAAAAATGCACTCCCACTAGTGATTTTTCTATCATCAATGTTTCCTTCCCAGTCAACATCTGTGTATGTTGTTAATTTGAAATGTGTACTCTTAGGATACCAAATCCCAAAATCGAGTGTGCCCTTTTTTAAGTATTGAAATATCCTTTTCACTGCTTTCATATGTGATTCCTTTGGAGCTGATTGAAATATTGCAACCATTCCTACTTCCTGCATAATTTTTGATCTTGAAGTTGTCGAGTATAGTAGACTTACAATCATATATTTGTAAGAAGTTGAATTGACTTCAGGAGATTCATCATCCTTACTTATATTTCATCCGGTAATTGTAGGTGTACTAAGTGGTGCATAATATTCCATTCCAAACCGCTTGATCATTTCCTTGAGGTATTTGGTTTCGATAATAAATATTCCTTCGTTGGTTTGAGAGACCTGTAGTCCAAGGAAGAAGGATAATTTTCCAATCATTGACATTTCAAATTCCTTTGAAATTTCTTGATCAAATCCATGACTCATATCATCATTATTGTAGATTTTAACCTTGTACAATATTTACTACAAACATATTTTTAGTAAAATAATAGAAAAGATGCAATGGAAAATACACACATCAAACAGATATTTTTCCCCTGGAAACCCAAACCGGGAAAACCAACATATTCTATCTTCATTCATTCTCATACATTTTTTACAATACAATATGCATATAGGAGTCAACATCATCCAAAATCATAACCCAATGACATGGATTAGTCAACAACCCTAATTCCTTAATTGAAAATAGAAAACCATTGGAAAAAAACATGTGTCGAATGTAGCAGACACTAGATCTAGTCATGCAAATAATATAACACATACCCAACATTCTCCTAGTTTTTTTTCTTTGCATAGAGGGGGTTACAGGGTTACATAGTCAACAATCAAAGGCAACAATTCCCATATATCCTTGTTGAGATAATTTCTCGCTTCTGAAATTTCGCTCCCCTTTTCTATTTTCCCAAATTATTTTCTCCCTTTCTTTTCCCTCTTCTATACTTACCCATTTTTCCCTTTCCTTTTTTCCCTTCTACTTTCCCTTTCTCATTCTATACTTAGTAATTTTTTCAAAACAGTGGGTTCTTGGGTTGGTGGACTTGTGGATCCTCATCTCCATCCATACCCTCACATCACAATTCCGACCGACCACCACACTATCCTATACTTAGTTGATTTTGCAATCACGGGTTCCCAGGTTCGTGGGGTCGAACTCTCATACCCCATGTTACGTGATATACATTTTGCATCCAAAAGTTTCGCGACCTATATTTTGACCCCTGGACTCCACGAACTTCCAAGTCTCATTCCTCCTACGATGAGTCCATCTGGTTGTCACACTATCCTATACTTATCCAATTTTGAACCTTCTGCAGTCACGATTTCATGGGTTCTCGGGTTCACAAAAGTCTCAAATCCTATTTTGCTCATGTCCATCCCTGCCACCCTCGCGCTCTTCCCAATACTTATTTAGTATTCTTTGAATGCTAACAACTCATGATGCATGTTCGTAAATATTGTCATTAATAAGTGAAGGGATCAAGGAGATCTCATATTAAAATGCATTAAACCAGGATTTACGGAGGATTATATTATCCCTCTCAAGCGTTCATTTTAAACATTATATGGAGAAAAGGAACATTTTCGTCAACTTATGGCAGCAACTCGACAACATTTCTTTGGATATACATTGAACATTTTCAGGTGTGAGGACCAGAGCTTTTAGCGGTCCATAGCATAATCTTACTACTCATCCCCTTCTTCCCAGAAGGAAGTAATCTAGACGTCTAGAATTGTGCATAGGTTGTGTCCCAGAAGTATTTGACTATAAGGAATTGGTCTCCTGGTGCGTTGAGAGATATATTCCAATCCAACGGATCATTCAATTGTGGGATCATTCCCTTGTCTTTCTATTGCCTCAAGTATTTCGTAAGATGTTGAGACTTCCCGAGCCAATGCTTACCTTCAAGGGAAAAGATTGCAGATAATTATTAAATAAGCATGACAATGGGTTGGACCTCTTACCTGAGTTCCTGGAGAACCCAATGTATGTCCCTGAGGACATCACGAGATTGCAGGTTAGCTCGTTCAAAATTCCTTTCTGGGAAATTGCTTGGCTTTTCACAAGGATAACAGGACAAGAAAATACAACCAACATTTCCTGCATGATTCTTTACATTTTATACGTTACGGTCAAGGAACATGCCATCTTCGATTGAGGCAAGTTGATTTCCATTGAAATCTCTTCCCAATTGTCACAATACAAGAAGGAGAATAAATTATTTATGTCATCTTATTTGGTTTTCGTGATAGTACATTGTTGTCAATTTCTGAGATTATTTGTGTGTAAGAAGGTAAAATGTGAATTCGACCTAGTAACCTTCTGGTATCAAACATTATGGAGGCACAAAGCCTCCCAACATTTTTATGAATTTTTTAATGATTTTGTCTCAATTTTTAAAGGCTTGTTGTTTGGAAAGGACACTCCCCAGATGTCTGACCAAGCGAGTATATTCCTGGATAGGAAGGGGACACTTGAACAAATGGGGAATTACAATGTCATAAGGATTTTCGGTTCAAAGGAAAATCCTTCCTTCCTTACATGCCACATATCTAACAAAATGTTTGTTACTGAAATAGCAAGGAAGTACAACTATTGGTTGCATTTTTTCCATGAAAAGAGAAAAAATCAATTCATATCTCTGCCTTGGAAAGTTGGGGACTTCATATTTAGAAATATGAACAATATTGATGAATTTGCAAGCCATTTCCATGGCCTGAATCTAAGATATGTTGAAAGGGTAAAAGGGTTCGACCCTAGTGGAATTTTTATAGAACATCTACTGGAAATTGGCTTCAGTAATTCTTTTATTAATGTTATTCTGAATTAAGACAGAGACAATGACTCAAGCACTCTTGCTCACAAATTCGGCGACCTGGAAAAAATACTCAACGCCAATGAGTTGTACAAACATAAAGGAAAAGGTCCCCGCGAGAAGAGTGCCCAATCCCTAACTGTCACTCCAAAGAGTACAACATCTCAGAGCAGTGCTCCAATGACCCACCAAATTAAGAAATTGACCCATAGTTCTTCAGGCAGAGGAGGAGATCAGTGTCTCCTATGCTCTCATCATCATAAGATCATGATCCTCCTTAGGCAAGAAAAAATTTCGGCGTCTACAAAATTGTCTTCTGACTTTTTCACCTCTGGTCCTTGTTTTCTTATCATATCTACTAGATGCAGTCAAATTTCCCTCTATTTTTCCTAAGCTTTCCTCACTCGACGAAGAAATATCTTACAGGTACCTATTTGGTTGTACCTTCAGTTGCATGTGCACGTGTTGTTAGTGAGTATTCCATCCTCATCCTAGTTCCAATTTTTGAACCTTTTTTTTTATATTCAAAGTTCTAAATAACAATTTTATATCTTTAGTTTTGGATGCACAATTAAACTAGGGTGAAATTACCAATATTAGTAGGGGAACTCATGCATGCAGTGGATACCCAACTTAGTGAAGGGTATGAATCTCTAGGTGGGTGCACCTTAATTCGATCCACTTATCCATGCAAGAAATATGCACTATGGTTATATTTCACACTACGGAATAGTGGTCAACCACCTAATGTAATGTGATATCCCTCTTTATTTTGGACATATTAATGTGATAACACTAAGGACATGATAAGTTAATCATATGGATCTAAGAAAAAAATAGTAGTAAGGTTGTTGTTTGTTGGATTTGTGCAAATTAGAATTATTATAAGAAATTTCCATTGAAGATGAGGGTCAATGTTATGGAGTAAGAAATCCAACCATCAGTTGGTGTGTTGCAAATATTGGGTGCTTTAGTTGGAAATAATTATAAGGCAAGCCAACAGTAGAACTATACAAATATTAGTTTTGTTCAAGACAAGAGTAGAACTATACAAATATTAGTTTTGTTCAAGCCAAGAGTAGAACTATACAAATATTAGTTTTGTTCAAGCCAAGAGTAGAACTATACACATATTAGTTTTGTTCAATCCAAGTTAAGAGTAGAACTATACAAATATTAGTTTTGTTCAATCCAAGTTGAAGAATAAGTTAGTTATGGCGATGGTTAACAATAGTGCAACCCACATTTTTATGTAGGAAGTAGTGGTTGTTAAACTCAATGTGTAGTTGAAATTGGTGCAGTCTTTTTTCAAGGCAGTAAACTCTAACACAGGTAGGGTGGTTGGCTTGGCTAAAGGAGTCAACTTATAGCTTGTACATTACAGTGGAACTACTAGTTTCAAAGTGGTACCCATGGATGAATTTGAAGTTGTTTTTGTGCAAGAGTTTATGAGGATGTGATAGGTGGCACCAACCCCTCACCTTAACAATTTGTTAAGCTTTGATGACTCAAAACTTCACGTAATTATGATGTTGAGGGGGAAATAGAGTTAAATCACTAGGAGACTACCATGACTATGATTAAAACAACCAATCATGCAGTAGTGCAACCTTACAAAGAGGAAGTTGGAGGTTTTAAGACATCAAAGAAGATCTCGAGTGTAGGTTTTTGGTAACCTTTGGTGGATGAAGGCCCACACAAAAAGTTGTTTACTAGGTTTGAATCCATAGTAAATAACACTATGTATACAATATCCAAAGTAGTGGATGTCTATTTAGAGAATCAATATGGTCTAAACTTTTGTTGGATGGTTCATTTGACTTAAGCAGTTCTAGAAAAAATGATGTAGACTTTAAGGAAGGAATGGATTCCAATGTTAGTGTTTCCAGTGGCATTGGTGGCCACTTTCCATCCTTTTATCACTAAACAAAATCATAGGATGACTCACTACTAGCTTGGAAGGTAGTGGAGACAAAGCACCCCACAAGGAAGTAAGTGCCTAGTTTGGTGTAAGTTGGTAGGACTTAGCATATTTTAAACGTGAGATCAGGCACTTGAGTCTATTAAAGAGAGAATCACATACAAAGAAGTGCATTAGAAAATGCGAGTAGGAGTGTTTGACTCTACAACACATGATGATGTACTTTCATGGTTTTCAATGTGGAATTGGACTAGCTACCTAGCTTGTTTGAAGGCATGAAGACAAAGGTGTACTAAGGCATGGGAAATTGGAGTTGAAGGTAAGTAAAACTGTGTGTGGAAATGTGAAGAAATTGAAGTGAGTTTAGTTGAAAATGAATGGTGAGTCTGTGTAGTATAGTAGTTAGTTGACAGAGACATGTATAATTTACGAGGATGTTGTTGGGGAAACCTTGAACATAAGTGGGGGAGGATGTAAGGATTGTTGTTTTCCCATAAAGAACAAATGCACTTTCCACATGTATTATCTTGAAGGTGAAGGAAAATGGGATGAGTTGGTTGTGACTTAGGAACTTGACATGGTGTAGCCACACACATTACAAGCTACATTGCAATATGGGTGAGGTGTTGAGTAGAGTGAAACAAGTTGTGCATATGGTGCATAGCGATTTGTCTTAAGTTGTGATGAAAAAAGTGTCATTGTCTTGGTGGAGAAAAGGGATGATAAAGCTTAATGGAGAATACATCCTAGTCAAAGATGGAAGAGTGTGAATTTATAGGTTGGATAGGTCTGCGGCATGATAAGTTTGTAGGTAGCAAGTGAGTCACTAGAAAAAACACCACAACAAGGAACACCTTAGTGGAAGTGTTTTTGGTTTCAACACTTAACATGCATAACTTAGTTGAGAAGATGGGTGTGGGAGAGTCACCCACTAATGAGTGGTGTAATGTCCCTAGGCCGAACCCAATTGTAAATGTAAATACAAATGCATGTAAGTTGGTGAGTTGTTTTGATATCATTATTGTATGCACCTTTCATGGCATAGTGCGTGCAGGTATTGTGCAATAAAATGTTGAAGTGTGCACATTCCAGGATACTGCGCGCAACAACTTAAGTGCATGCAACTTTGAGGCAAGGAGCCTTGTGTATATGATGTGTTTTATAGGTTGGTGAGCCTGTTTTGTGATTATTAGGCCGGAGATCCTAGATGTTAAAGACCAGTGCGCCTACTTTTGTATATGTCTTAGCATTAATATAAAATACATCATTGCGCGCAGACCAGCCACGATAAAAGAGTATCATTTGATCCACCAACAATGTGCCCATATTTCCTACAATCTTTTGTAGTTGTTGCTATTAAAATTCTTACAGGACATATGAGGCAACATTTTTTGCAAGGGAAATAACATCAACCAACACCCTTTTCACCCGCTTTACTTTTATCCCCACCTCTAGTTATATTCTGTGACATTCTTCCGCACAACTTCCACACAAAAATACCCTTTCTAAACCATCATTGTTATAGCAAGATTGTCGCAACATCTCTAATTCATAAAATATTTATAGGTCACTGTCATCACAATTGCGATGAGCATTGACCAAATAAATTTTGACTTTGTCAACGAGTATAACGGTCATATCGTCGCTCTTGCGACAAAAGTTGACCAAATCAATTTTGACTTTGTCAAAGAGTATAACGGTCAATATGGACTTTATCAAATAGTGTAACGGTCATTAGTTATCGTCGCTCTTGCGACAAATTCACAAGTGTGTCAAAAGAGAGACGATCGTCCACTATTTTCATGATCGTCGCAAAAGAGACGAACGTTTGATTCCGTCGAGAGAGCGATGAATACAGGTTGGATTTATAATAAAATTAAAAAATTGAACCTTTTATCTTAAATTTTGCGACGAAAGGGTACTTTCGTCGCAAGTAGTCGTCGCAAATTTTTCAATATGTAGTAGTGACCTAACAATCTACAACATAAAAAATAACTAGTTAATGTAAATAATAGTAATAAAAATATTGCATCCTTAATTTACACATTAATTGAAACTAAAAATAGAGAAAAATAAAGTCAACCTTTACGTATAATATGTGACGAATTATATTATGTATCTTAGTATATGTGTGAGACAAGTGTTTGAAAAACCATTCAATACCTTCAAGTTCACCAACAACATTATAGAAGAGAGAATATTTGTTATTGAGCCTTCATAAAGGGGTTTTTCTACCTTCTCAAGCAGAGGTAGATCATAAATATCATCATATTTTTCCTCATCGATAGGAACAAAGATGTCCTAGATCAATCTATTTGTCCCATCATCCGGCTCAGCAATATTAATGGAGTCATTTTCTTCCATAGGATTGACTTGATCTTCAATATCCATACCATATTCCACATCTTGTACAGTAGTATTTCTACTACTACTTGGCAGATATTTATCCGGCGACAAACACCTAGGAGGATTTATCTTTACAATTACAAGCATTCAATAACATTAGTGTATATAACAAATATTAAAATGAAAGAAAATTTTATGAATACAATCAATACAAAGACATATATAATGACTAACTTACCATGGGAAGATATGGATGCCCCCTTTCACAATGCCCATACATCCAACAATGTCTTTCAACTATTTTCCTTACAAGTCTTCTTCTTTTCAAGCCCCTGCATTGATTGCAAGGGAAACAACATATCTCATCATTATTGACATGTGCCTCCAATGCATCCCTTAACATAGAAATCATCCTTTCACTCTCTTCAAGTGTTGGCATTGGGATTTCCTATGTTTACAACAAATTTTGTTGAAGCAATATAAGTACATTAATATATGAATATATTCTTACGGTACAAATGTCATCGAATTATATTGAGCTCATATGTACTATAGAATTAATCCATTTTTGTCATAGATTTATTAAAGGATTATAACAGTGGTCAACAATTAATCAACAAATCAAAACCATACATTTTTACCTCATAAGTTCCAAAGCTTGACTATAAGAAAGTAATAAAATCAAACAAAAAAAGAGAATTAGACCAAGACAAATTGTATAGTAATTAAATGGAATTGAGTAGACATATTCATACCTATTTCCTAGGGAAAACTTTGTGTCACCAAATTAAAGAGGGTCTAAGGGTTAGGGATCCAATCTGGGTATTTAAAAAAGAGACAAAGTAATATTAAAAATATGTAACCTTCAAAGTACAAAATACGAGCTATGCAAATCAAGAATTGGATTTGAGGCAGCATCACATAGAAAAAAGACTAATAAATCATGAAACGAACAATGAGAATAAAAGGATTTTATAATTGTCGCACCTACAAAAAAATAGTCGAAAACACTCACCTTCATCAATCTTTTGACGAACGTTGACTCTGTCAAAGTTGACCAAGTCAATGACCGTTAAACTGTTTTCAAACGGGTAGTTGGCATCCTATATGTTTGTCTATACATTGACGAACTATCATCAAAATATAGACAAATATAGAAGTGTGTCGAAAGTCCAACATTCATCGAGGCACCCAGAAAAATAAAAATAAAAAAAATAAAAAAGATCAAAATTTTAATATTATGTCGTAATTTGTGATGATATGATTGAATTTATCCTTATCATTGGAATTTTTTGTTGAATTTTGACCCCATATGTAGTAGTGTTGGTTTGCAATTGAATTTGCACTCTATTATTCAAATGAATAAACTGAATTTGCAAGTTGATTTTGAAGGTGGTAAGCACTCATCAAAGACATGTTGAGGAATTATGAAGTCATAGCATGTGGGTATGAGGAATATGGTCTAATTTGATTGGATGAAAATATTGATAATGAGCATACAATTAGGGCAACGGTTGAGAAAAGAAAATTATGGGCTTTAATGTATGGACATCTAAACTTTTAGAATCGTTATTTTTTGCACAAAATTAACATGGTTCATGGGTTAACATAACCACAAAATATTTTGATGCCTTGTGACAATCGTACTAATAGGAAGTAGATGTGTGGGTAGTTTCCTAAGGTTAAGACATGACATGCAAGGTAAATTTTTGAGTTGGTACATATTAACTTGCATGGCCATGTGTGTAGACCCGTCTTCATATGTACTTGATCATGAATTTTATATATGATTGCAACAGGAAGTGTGGATTTATTTTATAGCACTAAAATCAAAAGTCTTTGAAAATTTCTTACAGTTCATAGTTATTATTTAGAAGAAAGTGGAAATCCATTAATTATGTTAAAATTTAATTGTGGAAGGGATTAGACTTCAAAAGAGTTTAGATATAGACAATTTACAACCTCCTATACACTTGAACATAATTGAGTTGCAGAGATGAAGAATCAAGTCATTTAGAAGATGGTGTAATCTATGTTGAAATGTAAGAGTTTTATAGAAATTTCTAGGCAAAGGCCCATAATTATAATTACACAACTTGCGTGATATATGATTTTGAAAAAAGTGATTTGAAATATTACACCCAAAGAAACATGGAGTAGTCACAAGATGAGATGAAACATTAGTTGATATTTGGGAGTATTTTAGATGTGCACATTCCTGAGGAATAGCATGGGTCAAAGCTAGTTGATAGATGGTGTAAGTGAAAGTTGTTATGTATGATGGAAAATCATATGCATATCAATTGTGGGACATACATCATCATAAACCTGTGAAGAAGTGTTGTTATATTTTTAATGAGGGAAGTGTAATTTTAATAGAAAAAGGAAAATTATATTAATGCATCGAAACTCACCAATCTAGACTCAATGGAATATCTAAGAAATGAAACATGGTATTGAATTATAATATGAATAACTAGCTAGTAAAGTGTCTCCACACTTAAGTGGTTAGTGAAAACACTTTAAGGCTCTTGTGTAGAACCTAGAGGATCAAATGGTGTGAAGACCGAAAAATAGAGTAGATAGAGAATGCATTAGAAATCATAACTCAAGAGAAGTGTGTTCTTGGAGAATTCACATATACTTAACTGTGTGTTTATGGAAACATTGTTGAGCATGTAGGAATTACGGACTTGTGAAAAGGAAATTAAGAAGGATGAATGGCACATAGCTATGCAGTGTAAGATTGGTTCTATACATTGGAACCAAAGTTGGAATTTAGTTGAATTGCATGTATACAAAGAAGGTAAATGGATGCATATGTATGTTCAAGATAAAATACAAGTCCAGTGGTATTATTTATAAATACAAAGCATAGTTGGTAGCAAAATTCCATGTGGGAAGGTATTGATATGGAAAAAGATTTTCCCTTGTGGCAAAGATGATGATCGTTAAAACAATGTTAGCAATTGATCAAGTATAATATATTTAGATAGTTCATCATATGGATGTCATGAGTGTTCTTATAAATGGTTGGATTGAGGAAAAATTCTACATGGAACAACCACATGGATTTGCACAACCTAGAAAGAAGATCTCAGTACACAATTTGTATACGACATTGTACGGAAAGAGACAATCCCTATGAACTTGATATATGATAGATGAACATTTCAAAACGTTGGGATTTAAGAGGAGCAAATTTGGCTCCTAACCTTATGTACATACCACTTCAAGTAGAGAGTTATTACTAATAATTATGCATGATGATGACTGATTTTGACATGTAGCAATAAAGTTCATATAAGTGGGTGAAACATGACCTACTACACACTTTTGTAATGTTAGACCTTAGTGTGTTGCACTACTATATTATATTGGAAGTTTGGCATAAATTTGAAGGAATTTCTTATCTCAAGAAAAGAATGTCAATGATCTAACCAAGAAACTTTGGATGATTTACTACAAGGAATGTCCAACACTAATAGATCTTGGAATGAAATTGAATATGGGCAAGATGGGAAAGTCAATAATGTGATCCTTTATAGGAAACTGGTATGCATCCTTATATAATTAACCATTATTAAACAAAATATTTATTTTTTAGTTAGGGAAGTGTCTAGGTAGCTAGAATATAAACCTAGAGAAAGTCACTAAAAAGTAGCAAAAGGAATTCTAAGATATGTAAAAGGAACATTGAATTGGGGATTGGAATTTTTCTACTGTAATGAGAAGTTGCAGTGAATCGGTTTCATAGATTTTGTCTAGACTAGATGTGTAGATGAAAAAAATTCCACATCTAGATGTGCATTTTATGTTGGTTTAGAAGTCATGAGTTGAAGTAGCACACAATTACTTTATATTCAATAGAGGTTGAATGCATAGGTACACTAAATTTAACATGTTAAGGGGTTTGGCTGAGAAAATTGTTGGTCAATATTGTTTTGGTATAAGAAGAACCTAATATTCTATTATATGGTAATCAATATGTTATTTATCTAGGAAAGAATGCATTTCTTCATTAATGTAATGAGCATGTTAAATACAATTCAAAAATTATAAGATGTCTGAAGATGGTTGATATACTAACAAAACTTTTAAGGAAAGATAAGTTCTAGAAGTTCATTATAATTGCTTGGGATAAGAAAAAAATATTTTTCATTAAGAACTTTGTTGTGAAATTAATAATAACATTATAGATTTGCATTTATGGTTATTGAGATTGCAAAGTTAAAAATCACTACTCTAATAACTTCTCAATGTGATTTCCTAGCAAATTGAATAATAATCTTTAAAATTAATTGTTTTTATCATTTTATATTTTATAAATTTAATTACATTAAAAATTATAGATTTATATTTCAGAAATTTAGTTGCATCAAACCTTTTTTTTTATACATCACATTTACATATAAAATTCATTATTATTCAAACTTATAACAATCATTTATTTTTATACTCATATACCAAAATTTAAAAAATAAAAATAAAAAAATTATTATTTTTATTTTTTATACCAAAATTTATTCATCAAAATTTAAATGTTAGCAAATTTATTTAATAATAATAATAAATTTTATAACTTTTGATGAATGAAAAAGTAATAACAAGGAACAGATATTATTAAATATTTAAATTAAAATATTTTTAAAAATAAAATAAAATAAAAAATCATAATTTTGATTAGTGTATATGTTATTATGTGTTAATTGACTTAAGCTTGTTTTAAGAATATGAATATTAATTTTAAACATTTTTTCTGTGTTGTTATGTTTTTATTTTTTGTTTCATAGTTAAGAATGAGAATTGTGGGATCTCAACAGTCTTAATTAACCATTAGCTTATAAAGAACCCAACAAACAATCAATTCACGAAAAGCAAACATGTCACAAGTGAGATTTAAACCCAAGTAGAAATCTAACAACTTCTCCTCTCTACCACTTAAATTAAACCCAATTTAATTTATAACTTTAAATTTAAATTTAATATATATATATATATATATATATATATATATATATATATATATATATATATATATATATATATATATATATATAAAATTTCAAATATATCAAATATTAAATTACATAGTATATCTACGTAAATTACATAGTATATCTACTGTAAATCGAAACCTTGATCATCTTAAAATTCTTTATTTTTATTTATGGGAACTCAATATCTACATTTACTACATGCACAATTTCAAAGCACAAGTAACTCCTTCCTTCTTTATAAGAACAAGAAGCCATGTAGGAGGTTGAGGCTCTTTAGAAATGACCATCACACTATTTAATTTATCTTTATGGCATATTACGGAATAAGTGTATTCCGTCTTTTGAATGACACAATATATAAGATAATGTTTTGTCACATTATATAATTTATCTTTATGGTATATCTATGCATAATTATATTCATGGTTTTGAATGACATAAGAGATTAGATAGTGTTTTGTTGGTGCTCACTTGTTTAGAAAAGTGTGAAAGATCATAAAAATCTAAAGTCTTATATTGTGTTTAAAGTTTGTTTATATAAATATAAATATAATGGAATTATTTTTTTAAAGTGCATGATAAGGTGGGGTTTGTAAAGATAAATTATAATTTTAAAAAAAATTAAAATTTGTCATATTTGTGTGTAAATTTAGAATTGTAAATTTAGTAATTTCACTTCAACTTTGAGGCTTTTTTGAATCTATTTACTATGGAATTTCAGTCATATGGATGAATCTAAAATATTAATTTGTAGTAGTAGATATTTTACTTCTCTTCGACCTAATTCACAAGGTAATCCAAGAAAATAAATACCAATCAAGTGATTTAAATATCACAAAGTTTCAATCCTCAATGAACAATTTCCAAGTGTATAACAGATCTGAAAATGATTTATTATCGTAGTAAATCTACCCCTCTACCTGTTATATGTGCGTTAAATCACTTAACAAATTCTACTCAATGTTATGTCAAATCAGCATGCATAACGAATGCTAGAATCTACTCAATCATGAAGATAACAAGCTAAAATTCAAATTTGCAATTACACAAAGCTTGGACAACTTGAACACTTCATATATATTCATGTATGTATGTATGTATATAAGGTGAAGTACAAGAACATACTCTAGCTCAATACGAGCTAGTACAAGTCAAGCTCTCCAACCCCTATTAAGGAGAACAATAAGAAAACCCTAGCCACCAACTCCTTCTAGCTAGGAATCACCTAATCAAAGTTGGTCTCTCCACCAAATATCCGCAATGAGCTAGCATACACATCAACAAGTCTTCCTTGGCACCTACATTTCCCCCCACAAGTGTACAAGATAGTCTCTCCCTATCTTCTCCACATTAAGCACTCCAAGTAGCAATAGGGTTTTGAAATGTCACAAAACCCTAGTCTTCTTATCCCACAATATTAAGTTCTCTCTTTTCTCCCCTAGGGTTTCTTCTAGACCCTAGCTCCTTGTCTTCTTAGGGAAAAAACTCTAACCGTATCCTTCTCTTGGATATCCCCAAGAACCTTAGTTATCAAGACAAAAGAGAGCAAATACAATGAAAAATATCTTAAGTCACCCTAGCTCTCACATATCTAACACAAGTATGTGATCACCTAGGATAATGAAAAGACTCTCTCCTCCCTTTATGTATATGAAAGGTGAGGGAGGCCAACAATAACAAGTGGATCTAGTCCACAAAAAGCAACCTGTGTACACACTAAATAGGGCCACACGCAAAGGACTCTAACTATAAGTGACACATGTCAAGTGCCAAGTCATGCATGTCCAACAAAAAAGGGTCCAAGGTTGAATGCTCCTTAAGACATGTCCAACACTCCTTCTCTAAAGGCCTCCATTGCTCTAATTCTACCTCCTAAGTCGTGTGTACCTCTGTGTCCACCACACCTACATGATCACTCCTCAACCCAAGCATCCTAATGTCAAGTACAAGCCTCCATGCAAGCAACCAAGTGTCCTTGTGCCATCTAGGGCTCAACACCCCCCTCCAAGATGCCCAATGCTCCTCCTCAAAGGTGAGGTGTCCTCCCAATTAGCAACCAACCAACCCCCATGTGCACACCTCATGAAGAAGTCACCAAGCTACATAGTTGTCCAACCTCCTAAGGAAGTGCACCACATAAACATCAAGTCAAGGCATCGAAACCCATGAGCAAGCTATCTCCAATGTGTATTTCTGACATGGTACAACCAATAGTAATCAGCACACCATGCACCTCACATCACATGGAGCATCCCCAAGCATGGTGTAAACACTTTCAGAATAACCCTAAAAACTAACAACTTATATTAAAAAATAAATCTAAGACCCAAAAAAAAACTGGTATAAGAAATTATTTATTAATTTTTATAATTTTTTATAAGTATAAAAAATTATTTATTAATTCTTATAATTTTTATATGAAATAACTATATCAAAATTTATACCATGCACAACATATTTCACGAACTCAATCCTTTATAGAATCATTGTATAACTCTATGATAAAATCACTAGCTATGGCCCAATATGAAACAATGTTTTTATTAACTTCCTATGTGAACTTAGATCCTTTTGGTTTGCAAACGTTGGGTTTAACCTTGATTTGAATAAATGTATGAAATCGTTTAAAAACACACATAAGAAAATATTATAACGAAACATCTTTATTTTTATACTTAAATATTTGTAACTTTGAATTATATCATCGAAAAGGGTATGGGCTTTACTTGAGCAACCAAGTTACATATTTCAATAGTGCTTATATTCTCAAAGAAGCATCAATCCCATGATTTTGTAAGAATATAAGAATAGGCTTGATTCAATCTAACATATTTACTTTATCAACTATATCTACAAGGATATCCCTTGCAAACTAATTACGTAACATGAAATAGAAGTATATCTACAAGGAATATTGGCTTGAAAGAATATTCTTTATCATCCATATCAATTGAAGGACATAACCAAAGTGGACTAAAATCTCATGGCCTTATTTCTTTCATTTTGTCCATTATCTATCATTTTTGTTCTTTCGTCCTCTTATGAGAGGACTTGAAGCATATAAGGAAATATTTTTCCTATCTACCTCTTTAAGGTTGAGGGGTGGAATTATTGATTCCATGAACTCGAAAGGAACATCATCCTATTCTTTAAGATTGAGGGGTGGAATTATTGATTCCATGAACTCAAAAGGAACATCATCCTATTCTTTATTAGATGTAATTCTTTGGCCTCCTATTCTTTGTTAATAGTCTAATGTAATTCTTTGTTTTCTTCTTACATAAAAATACATTTTACAAATGGGGATCCCCTTGGACAGTTCCTAAAGAGGGAGGGTTGTATAAATGACTTTTACACCAACTTTCATGTCTTTCTTGAATGTTGGTTTTTTGTGCTTTTTTAAAAAATTTGGAATTTAATTTTCTTCATATAATTGATAAATAAACTTGTTTGACAATTATAAGAATATCCAATTTAAATGGGATAGAATAAGGTAATCCATTTAAGATGAAATAATATTATATTAAGTAAAAATGTATATAAATGAGATGATTGATTACAATGACAATGAGGGCCATATATACCCATGCAGGGGTGCCCTTTCATTAATAGACATGTCTTTTGGATAAGACATGTATTTTCATTATGATGTACTAATTATTATTACGTAATGATTATTTATTATATCTAGATATATTTTATATATTTATGTTCATTACATAGCCTTCCCTTTTACAAATGATTTGTCCTCAAAGCATACTTATGGAAGACCTAGCTATTTCTTTGGCTTGTTGTTATGACCCAAGAGGGACATATATATGGCTAAATGTATATGATATGACCCCAAGGGGGGGCATATATGGGCCTAAATGTACATGTAATGTGTAAAAACATATGTAATAGGGTCGGCCTAGTGATAAAGGGGCCTCATGTGCAAGTGTGGATAGCTATATATAAGAGATCGTGTATTCATTATTGAGAGGTGAATTGTGAAGTATGAAAGGTAATCGTTTATTTGGAGGGGGTTCCCCTATTCTTTAAGGAGTTATTGTGTAACTGATCTATATTGGAGTTGTGCTCCGCATTGAGATTGTGTACAAGGTGTAATGTTATGATCCAAATACTCAAAATATCGTAAAATAACATAAGTACACACCATGTACAAAATATCAATGTGGAGCACAACTCCAATATAGATAAGTTACACAATAACTGCTTAAATAATAGGGGAATCCCCTCCAATTAACCAAAGATCATTCATACTTCACAATTCCCCTCTCAATAATGAATACATGATCTCTTATATATAGTTATTCACACTTGCACATGAGGCCCCTTTATCACTAGGTCGACCCTATTACATACACATTACATGTACATTTAGGCCCATATATGCCCCCTCTTGGGGTCATATCGTATACATTTAGCCATATGTATGCCCCCCTTGGGTCATAACATAGTACCCTCCTTCAAAAAGCTTTGTCCTCAAAGCTTTGCATTTAAAGTCTTCACATGTGATGAAACCAAGTAATATGATTTTTTTAAGTTCTTTCTTTCTTCATTCCATTGTTGATGATCTATCCATCCAAAATCAATTATTTTCGGTCTTAATCCTTAGTTTCTAGTTTTTGAATAATTTTCTTTCCTTTGATTTCATGTATTTTTGTTGAAGCTTCTTCAATTTTTAGTCATTGTTGGTCTTTGATAATAACTTGTTGAAGATTAGTTTGGTGATCCCTTGTTCCATGAATATTGACAAGTATTCCATCTTCTTCCTTCATAATGTTGATATCGTCATTCTTGTCTTCCTTGAAATGTTACTTGGTAATGAGGGTGTCGATATGGTTTCACATTTGATGGTCTTCCTTCACTCTTCACATGCATTTCATCTATCTTATTTTCAGCTACACTGGAATCCTCGATCATATTTTTTTCGTCTTTGATTACTCTAGCCTTCGAGATAATACCATCATATTTGGCATGTACATCCTCTAGATGGAGTTCAACTTCTTCAAGTATATTTTGTTGACCTTCTTGAATCTAGTCTTCTTTCTCCTTTTGAAGCTGCAATGTGATCCCATCTAACAAATGATGATGCCCTTCTTCAATTTTGGCTTGTATTTCTGACTTTACCTCATCTGTATTTAAGGATTCTTCAACCTTCTTGCAAATTTCCTCGTGTAGTCTTTTGGTAGATTCTTCATCGAAGATTCTTCTTTCTTCTTTATTTTGACAATTATTCTTTTCTTCTTTCAATCTCTTAACCTCATCCAATAGTTTTTTATTATGGCTTTGTAATCTACATATATCTTCATCTTTCTTTTTCAAATCTTCTCTTGATTCATCTTTTTCCCACTTGCCTTTGCTAGTATTTTCTTGCTTTAGGTTCTTAACCTCCTTAATGAGTGATTCATTAAGGGATATTATCTTATATAGCTCCTCACCCTTATTCTTAATCTCTTCCTTTGTTTCTTTTAATTCATCTTGAATTCTATACATTTACTCCATTTTTTATCCCTAATCCATTTATCTGAGAAGAGTTTTTCAAATTCTTCCCATGTACAGTGCAATCTAGTATTTTGATCAACACTCATCCACCACTTCCAAGGTTCATCAAAAAAATAATCTATTGCCTTCGTAGGAGTCATATTATATTCTTTTACCAACCTCAACCATTCCATAGGATTGATTTCATCTTTATCTTCATCTCTTGTAAATTTAGATATTTCCATTGATTCTTAATTGAGGTCTAATCCCAACCCTCAAATAACAACCTCAATATATTAAGGATAAAGATCTCAAATAGTTGTAATACTTGTTCCAATATGCTCTTCTATGTTTTATATTTCCAATGGATTTTGAATCAGCTCAATCAGACATTCCAATCAAAAGTTATGATAGGTTTAAGTGAACATACCTTTGAAACCATGATTTGGAGTCTGTCCTCATGGCCGACCTTACTTATGATGTATCTCTGAAATTTTGGCCCTTCTCAGTACGAAATTGAGACCTGTAGTACTATGAAATTTCTTCTCTGCAATGCCACAGGTCTGACCAAAATTGGATGTGCCAAGTGGAAGTTATGATAACTTCCCCACACCTTGTTGGTTTTTTTCCTTTCTGGTAGAGAGCACTTGTACAGCATGCCCCGTGCACAATAATTGATATAAAATTCCGAAAATTGTACCATAAATACTATATAATTTCCAATATTCAATGCAACTATTCCCACTCAATTTGGATCTTCTATGAATAAGTTATGATTGTTTTACCCGAAACACATGTTTGAGACTAGTCAATAGCACTAGTCAGATACCCTATCTTCCACAGCGTGTATATACAAAAGTGGGATTACCCAGAAGCTGAAATTTTTACCAAAGATACCTTGATAATTTATTTGAATATCCTATGGATTTCAGGTTCTGAAACATAACAGAAAATATTTTATAGCGAAAATTTTGCAATGACTAAATTCAAGATGATTCCAGAACCCTATCTTACACAGGCTATATCTCCGAAAGTATAAGACTTTAGGAGATGAAATTTGAACCCCATGTACCTTGATCCGTCTACTAAACAAACTCCAAGGGGTTCCTTATGAAATATTTATAGCAAAAATTCCAAGTTGTCTCAGATGTAGCAGCGAAACCCCGAGACCTTGAGCTCTGATACCAAATGTTATGCTCCAAATAATCAAAATATCATAAAATAACATAAATACACACCGTGTATAGAATGTCAACATGGAGCACAACTCCAATATAGACAAGTTACACAATAACTCCTTAAATAATTGGGGAACCCCCTCCAATTAACCAAAAACCCTTCATACTTCACAATTCCCCTCTCAATAATGAATACATGATCTCTTATATATAGTTATTCACACTTGCACATGAGGCCCCTTTATCACTAGGCCAACCCTATTACATATGTATTTACACATTACATGTACATTTAGGCCCATATATACCCCCCCTTGGGGTCATATCATATACATTTAGCCATATATATGGGCCCCTTGGGTCATAACACTTGTAATATTCTCTGTTGATTCTTTATTCTTGAGTTAGTGATTGTTGAGGACTTGAGACGATAGGATCTTCTAAGCGTCGAGTAGAATTATTGAATTGTAAAGGATTTTGTCCAGCCTAATTTGATCTTCTGTGGAACTAGTCATTTATAGGGTTCTTGGAAAAAACTTGATGTATTTCGACTCCCATGATAGCTTCTACTTTGAGCACCACTTGTAGTGGAAGTAATAGTCTTTGGCATATCGGTCATTTGTTTCTTTTGATACATTGACTTGATGTACCCTTCTTTTCTTATGGCTTGGAGTGGTTTTTTGAAGGCTGGTTGTTAGGGTCATCTTTACCATACTTTGGTTGTTGCGGATTTGCAGACCTGAACTCGCACTTGTTCTGGTGCTTAAATTTATGTTCTATTTTAACAGCATATCTATAAGCAGCACCCAGTTATGAGATGTCCAAAAAATCCATTTTAGTTTGGATGTATCTGTGTAGAGCCCCACGGTATTTCAGAACCAGATGTCGCTTGGAGTCTTTGATACCCAGCTTGGTGCGCAAGGTATGGAAGGTATTGGTGAAATCTGACACTAATTGTCCCCTCTCTTGCCGCAGTGTGGTCCATCTCATGTACTGGTCATCATAGTTTCCAACATGGGAATATTGTTCCTTGACCGCATCCACAAAAAAATTCTAAGTGGGTTCGGCCCCATATATTCCAGACTCTTCTATAGAACTTTGCTCCCAGTAAGTTTCCCACCAATGTTTGACATGGGGGAGAGCCTTAAGGAATCTTTTCCTTGTCGGAGAAATTATGAATAGAGAAATAACCTTCTAACAGAATTAACCATTTTTCTAGGGCATCTACATCTATCTTTCCTTCAAATATGGGAATATCAAAATTAACTTATACCTTGAAAGGAGAGGTTCCTCCAAATTGGTCGCTTAATGAAGACGTGTATGTTGTTATCGGTAGGCGTTGAAGGATGTGGGAAAAATTCTCCATCATTTCGTCCCTCCGTCGCGTGAGAGCTTGCTCAAGCAACATATTAATAGAATTGTCTGCTTTGTTGTTTTTATTTTCTTCTGCCATGGAGGGTTTCTTGGGCGTGCAAGAGAAATTTTCCTCAAGAGAGACAAGCTCAAGACCCAACTTGCTATACTTGGACCTCATCAGGGACATGTACTGAAAAAAT
This sequence comes from Picea engelmannii, assembly GCA_009831015.1. Lineage (NCBI taxonomy): Eukaryota > Viridiplantae > Streptophyta > Pinopsida > Pinales > Pinaceae > Picea > Picea engelmannii. The sequence continues at coordinate 2,242,401 of ML780581.1, forward strand.
GATCAAGAACAGCATGCTCTGATACCACTGATCTAGATTATTTTCGGCATGAAATTAGAGATATAATAAAGAAAAGTATAGAGAGATCTCATATATCCAATAATATAACAAAAATATATCAGATATGCAACCATAAACATAGAAATTCAGTAATACACAATTTCTATTAATGAGCGAAATGTACAAAACTGTTGAAATACAGAGTGAAAGACTCGCTAGAATGGTGGAAGCTTATCTTTGAGAAGAGATGTGACGGCTACTCACATTCGAAAGAAGATGGTTACAATGAGGCTCTAAAGGCATTTTTAACATAAATAAAATCCAAACCCCTAACCTCAGAAGATGAAAAGCCAACAGTTTTGTGGACCTCATTTTGGGTAGTTTGGTGTATCAACTTATCGGGGGCGTAATTTTGGCATACGATCTCTGTTTGGGGCGCATGATAGTTCGTTGGAAAGGTATCATTGAGGATATTCATTTTAGGGGCTCAATTAGAGCCTTTGTCTATTATTGAGGTGCTCGATCCTGGAAAAAAACTTGATTTAGGCCCTCAAAATGGCCCCGGAAGTTCAGAAACAGAAAAATTGCTAAAAATAATAAGTTGTCAGAAGAGTGTTTTGAGCTAGTTGGAATAGGTGGGTGGTCATCGATATCCACCTAGATCATATCCTTATAAGAAAATGTCACAATTTTTTCTCCATGTTTAAGATGAAGGTACCTAGATTTTTAAACCAAGGTAACCCGATAATGATGTCAACTTATTCTTTATACATAGTTGTAACACATAAATGAGATATATATTCATATTCATCAATTGTCACTTGTAACTCTTTAATTTGAAAAATATATTTATTTTCAATTATTATCGGCTTCAGAATTAATAATTGATTTGGCAAATCAATATTAATGTAATTTTCATTATAGTCTAAGTTAATAATGATGTTAACCTCTCTTCTTTAGATACTCCCCTTTAATGTAGAAAACTCATAAAATTAAATCAAATAACCTTCATAAAAAAAATATTTCTTTCATCATTTTAATCTTAAAAACTCTTATACCTTATAATATCATCTATATCATTTTTAAATATAACACACTTTATGATTAAATTTTTCTTCACTTTAATAATAAAAATTCTTTTCATTTTACTCCTTTAACCTTCTCACTTACTTCTTAAAGAACCCCCCCCCACACAC
>ML780581.1:2253503-2273368 GCA_009831015.1 Picea engelmannii
CTCCCAAGGCCAAGGATTGGATCATAGAGAGTCAGGAGATTCTCAAGTTGTTGAAAGAGAACCTGCGGACGACGCAAAATCGAAAGAAGATAAGTGCGGACAAGCACGGGATAGAGCGCAGCTTTGAGGTTGGATATTTGGTTTTCTTGAGACTCCAACCCTACAGACAGTCATCTTTGAAGAAGAGTGGGGCCGAGAAGCTCAAGCCCATATTTTATGGTCCTTACAAGATCATGCGTCGAGTAGGCGAGGTTGCTTACGAGCTAGAGCTTCCAGAGGGGAGCAAGATTCATAATGTGTTCCACGTGTCTTGCCTCAAAAAGGCAGTGGGACAATTCATTAACACATCAGAGTAGCTTCCCCCGTTGGATGAGGAGGGACAGTTGGAGTTAGTTCCAGAGGAGGTTTTGGAGTTCCGGGAGTGGAAACTGAGCAGGGTCATCAGAGAGTGTTTGATCATATGGAGAGGGCTTCCCGTAGAGGACACTACTTGGCAGAGCAGGCAGGTGTTGCAGCACCCTGGACTAGTATTGCTTGAGGACAAGCAATTTCGGGAAGGGAGGACTGTAATGTCCCTTTCCAAATAGGAGCTCCAGAAGAGGAGGCTTAATGATCTAAACCACCCTGTTAGACTATAGCCAGGGTCAAAGAGGGGTAAACAGGGTTACTAGAGGTCACTCCAATCACAGGTGTTATATTCGGAAACTGACATTGAGCTAAAAAGGGTTAAAAGCGCTTTTAAGTCATTATGAGCTAAAAATAGAAGTCAACAGTGAAATAGGGTTTCAGCAGTGATTTAGGGTTTTGGAAGTCAACAACGAATTAGGGTTTCAACATGATTTAGGCTTTTGGAAATCAACAACGAATTAGGGTTTCAGCATGATTTACGATTTTGGAAAGCTATAAAGGAAGGGTCAGCGACCTAATTCATCATTATGCAGATTGTGACTTGTCATTAAGGAGAAGAGGTGCATCTCAAGAGAGATAGTTCAGTGTATTCCAGGAGGAAGACACCAGTTGGCTGATTTCGGTGTTGAAAGACACACCCTATTCACTGGGAAGATCATCCAGGTCTTCCATCATTCTTCATTGATTCTACAGTGCTCCCATATTTCGAGTATTATCTTTTAGTTGCTTATGTGTATTTCGGCTAAGATCCTTTTGTCTTTTGATCTAGCCGAGTGTTGTTATTTTATTCAGTTGCAGTTGCTTATTTATATTCCAGCTAAGATCCTTTGTATGTTGATATAGTCGAGTATTGTCAGTTATTCAGCCGCATTCGGCCATTTTGTAATCCACAGAGATATCATAATGCAAACTTTGCAGTCGTTTGTCGCGTTTATTATTTGTATGATCATTTATATGTTGTAAAACTTTCATCCTACACACACATTAGCAGCATTTCCTAGACTGGCCAAGTCAAGAACATTACAACTTCATCCCTACACATCCTACTCAAGCATGTTCGAGATAGGTTAGTAATTATGGAAATAGATTATCAAATAAGAAAATTCTTGGAAAATGGCAGGTTGAAGGAACATAAGAAAGAATTGCTCCTGATGTACCCTTTCATGATCGAGGCCTTTACATTGATATATTTTTCTACAAGATTGGTGAGAGAAAATAAGATGGATTTCTTCAAGTTGCAAGTTTGGGATTTTAAGGTCCATGACTAGCATGGAAAGATTGGCAATCCTTTTAAATAACAAAGGTTAACTTGACCCCGCTACCACCGAGAATGCCCAAAGGAGGAAATTTGTGAAGGAGATAAAGATTATCATTATGTTCAAGTTTGAAATTAGGATGCAACAAACAAAGGGAGGGTCAAGCAAAATCGACTCAAGTCTATCGCAAGGCTCGTATAAGTGCAATTGCAAATGGGCTTGAGATAGGACAATCGTCTATAGATGCGATGAAAGTGAAAGTAACTCATACATATGGTTTGGCTTCTGCAATAGGTCATGACAATAAGGATACCACAAAATAAGTTATCAAACCTCATAATACAGTAACCAAGACATATTTGGTGTTAACCCAACGAACTAAAGAACCTAGGATTAGTAGACCAAAAATGACTTGAGATTAGCTAGAGAAGGAACTAGCTCCATGGAAACCGCATCATGGCTCGAAGAGATACTCAAGAATTTTCTCACTAATTATGATGATGAGGACCCTTTCATTGTGCTAGAAACATTCAAGTGTGATGGGAAAAGGAAATACATCAAAAAGAAAACACACAAACAGAGGAATATTGATGATGGCTAAGTGGTGATTGAGACCACCGAATTAGTAGTCATGGACATTAGTCACTTTGAAGTATGGCTACACCTAGGATTGCTACATCTCAAGCTTCAAGAGAGGACATTTTTAAACTCATGGAGGAAAATAGATAGTTCAAATAATACATAGTTGAGATGGAAAATCAGGTAGAGTACTACAAAGACTCAAAGGCTGGCCTAAAGGAATTTGTTGTGTTCACTCACATGCAAGAGGATCGGGTTGTACCATTAATCCATGACTTATATTGGCACATTCATTCTTGCACGGATCTATCTGCTAGCATGATAGTGGTGAAATGGTAGTTGTAATGGCAAGTGGTAGATATGGAAGGTAAGACCTAGCAACTAGATGAAATTGTCGTCTAGTAGGAAAGATATAAGCCCCACCCTTCAAGTATATGACCACTTAGTTGGAATGAAGCAATTCTAATATCCTTCAAAATTAGATGTAACATCCCCAGCCACCCACAGGCCGAGGTATGCTACCTGCAAGCCCACCCTTGGACTTCTTTCTCTTACAGATACATTTTTAAAATATAAGGGTGCATAAAAGAAAATATTTAACGACATGCACATCAATATCCAGCAAGCATGCATAATCTAAGATTTAGTTAGATGATAATTAAAATACACAATGGAAATACACTCATATACAGGGAAATAATACCATAACAGAGAGCACTTATTTTTATGAAAAGGCGACACCAATTGGCTGCAGACCAAGGACGTTCCACCCAACCGTAGACACCACTTATCCAAATCTCAATAGTAGTGTCACCCCTGAGCCAGGGCTATGAATTCACAAGGAAAGTTCCAAAGTGTACTTGGATTCCCAAACCAATCATCTCTCAATCTCTCACAGGTTTCCCAACACCCACAACAATCCAAGTACCCATCTCTCTTCTACCTAGCCTGTACCACCCAAGAGAATGGACCTCCACCCTTCTCTTCCACGCAGTCCCTTAGGCAGTCCTTCTCCTTTTCCCAGGGCCTCCAACACAGCTGGTCCAGAATCTCAATGTTGGAACTCTCAGGACTCGTAGTTGTGAGAAAAACAGGGCAAAGGCTAACGCATCTCAGACATGCAAGCCCCAGGTCATGGCTAGATTACACCAGCGACTCTTACAGCCAACTATCCCATGGCTAAATCTTCAGCAGCTCGGTTCCCTTTCACCGGCCAAGGCGCGGATGAGGATGGATCGATGAATGGGTAAGTGGGTGCATGAAAGAGAGTGAGGGAAAGAATGGTATGCATGCAGAAGGGAAGGAGCGGACGAGCCAACGACCAACGACCCAATGACTAGCGACCAACCCCACAATCAGACCAAGGATGGGTTTAAGTATTTTTTGTGGGGAAATCAAGAACCTCCTGGCCTTCCCCACGATGCTTACGTAATCGATCCCCTCTCTTAGACAAAAAGGATAATTAAAAAAATAGGAATAAACATTTAGCCCCTCAAGCCCCCTCTCTTTTGGAATCATAGCCCCCTATAACTCTAGTCCTTGTTTGTATAGCAGCCAACGATGTGTTTATTATTAATAATGATCAAAACATTACATTTCTTGGGCATACTAGACCTTTATTAATTATTTGGGCACTCAGGCCTCTCAACATTGTAACAATACATTATTTAAAATGGGGGTTCAAAACCTGGGTGTTACATCCCCTCCCACTTATTTTGGCATTGTCCTTAGTGCATATACAAAATAGAGATCAAAATCTCAAATTTATTCAAAAAGTTGTGGGTACTCTTCCTGCATGGCATCTTCATGCTCCCAGGTAGCATCTTCAGGACCGTAGCAGGTCCACTGAACTTTTACCAACTCTATAACTTGATTCCGAAGCATTTTTACCTTTTTGTTGAATACTTGTACTAGTTGAACCTGAAATTCTCCCTCTATCTCTACCTGTCATGCCTTTCTCATTCAACCACTTCAGAATTCTTGACCTTCATCCTTGGTCAGGTCCTTTTTCAGACTCTTAGCCTTCGTCACCTTCCTTCAATAATTCTTGGACAACAAGCACGTTAATTACAATTTTATGCGAAAACATCTTACTGTCGTTCAAAATTCAAGAGGAAAATTTCATAATCTAGCACAATACTTATCTATGCAGTTCATGGGTTTGCATCCACATGACTATCTTGTTATCCAAGCTCACTATTCTTCCCGGACATACCCATTGTGTGTATGATCCCAATCAATAGTTTACAAGAACTATCAAGGTCTCCTCTCTCTTGCGGTCACTCACCCTCCAGGCCCAGGCTCAGGCATCCCCTTCTCTGCTATACAGTTCCTCGGGTGATCCACCTTACCTTGCCAAGGCTTTCTCACACAGGAATAATTTCAGAGACTTCATTGAGCCTTACAGTTGAGGCGTCCCTCAGACTTGCTCTATCGAGGCATCCCTCCATCTTGTGTTACCTCAACACAACATATTTCAGGCGATCATGACTTACCACAGGGTTCTCATGTCTCAACAGTGGCCTCTTTCATGCTTTTCAGCTTGACAGCTTTCACATGTCCTTTTTGAACATATCTTTTTCTTCTCACCTGTAACACAGGTGTACAAATTCATGAGACATCACATAAATTCTAAATTTCGGAATTTTACTGCAAATATGTCACCCACAAATTTTCCAATTTCTTCGTTTATTTTCATATCTATTCCGCACTTCACCAGATTCACAAGCATGGGACTTTCTTCCCATAGCAGTTTAGCTGAGCAGGGAATCGATCTTTCTTATGGGCTTACAGCATTTCCATACCCAAGACTCTTTCTTTCTGCAATTCATTCCTCAGCTAAACAAATTGTTAGTTCTCATGCACATTATATTTTCATCGCATACTTACAGTGGCTCACAAACAATTTCAGAATTGTGCATACTAACAATCAAGTTTAATTTCTCAAAAAGGAAATACCATTCCTTGCAGTTTGGTTCAACAGGAAATTGGTCTTCCTTAAGGGCTTACAACACTGCCATATCCAAGACCATTCTACCTGCAATTTCTTCAATTTACATTCGGCCAAAACAATTCGTCGGTAATTATCAGATCATAATTCCCAAAACCATTTTATATAGGAAAAATAAAACTTCTAGACATGATCTTTTTCTCATAACAATTTGACTCTTGCAACAATAGGCATTGGTCTTTTGTATGGGCTTACAACACTGCCATATCTAAGACCCCTTTCCCCCTCCTATTTCAACATTCCTCAGCTAAACAAATTGTCAATATCTCATGTACAAGATATATATTTTCATGGCAATGATTCAAAATAAAATCACAAAGTTCTCTCAGAATTGTTTACAACTGTAATTCAATTACTTCTATTAATCCAACTATCAATTGTGTTGAAACAGATCTTAAAATCTTTAATCCTTAAGGCCTAGATTTTTATTTTTTGTGTTTTTCGGGTTTCGGCTTTCTTAAAATAAGAATTTCGTCATTTCTAAATGCGCGACGCCTTTTTATCATTTATTTTCTTGAATAAATATGGGAAAATTTTTACAAAAATATAAGTTTTCCAACGCTCTTTGAAAAATTATTTAAGTGGGCTGTAATTCAAAATTTGCGATTTTTAAATTTAAACGTGAAAGAAATCGGGATTCGGGGTTTTCTGTAAAGAAATGTTCGATGCTAATTGAATCACGAAACTCCGATCCCCAATTTCCCGATACATTCAAGACCTAATTAAAACACGAATCAATTAATTCTCTTTTAAGAAAATTTAAGAGTTAAGATAATTACGTCGCGATTTCGGGATTCGCGGTTTTGTAAGAGCACGTCTCATGTCATCAAGCTTCCCGAAATCCCGATTTCTGGAATTCCGATTAATGAAGTCCTGAAAGGGTCTAATCTCGATTAATTAACATACTAAAAATGTTTAACTCTTAAATAAAACATCGCTATTTCGCGATTTCGGCGATCGGGTTTCTTCGACGACATACCTTTCGACATCATGACTTCTGAAACCCCGAAAGAGATGTTTTCAAATTTAATTCATACTTAACACTAATAAATCCTCTTTCCAAAACAGGTTTAAAGTTAATTTTTCTTTAAGTGTAGATTAATGCTTCTTTTTCAATTAAGTAAGTTTCTCGTTTTATTTGAAAAGCCGAGAGCGTCTAAGTACAGACATTAAATGCATATCTCCGAAAATATATTTTGCATTAAGAGCTTTAACTTGCTAACAGATGTACAAATCTCATTATTTTAATGATATATTCAAAATAAACGTTCGAACGTCTGTATTTTCATTTTAAAGCTGAGCTTATTCATCCACTTTCTGTGACAGGTTCTCAAGTCAAACGCAGAGCTATGGCACCTAACAAAGTTGGACGAATATAAACGAATCACAAGAGAAGTTAATAAAGATTGCCAAGGAATCTTCGATCTCTTTGAAAAATATTCATTAAATATCGGAACATATGGTTGTTCTGGATTGTTAGGTGAAGTCAATATTGCCAAGCAACAACTGAAGTTTAGAGAAGAGTTGGAAGAAAAGAAAGCAGAGATTTCAAACATCAAATTGATCAACATCACAGAGATCAACAAGTGGATGGTGACTTCAAGTTTAAATTGAAAACTGTTAAATTCACAGAAAGAATGATAGAAAGTCGGTTGCCCGAATTACAGAGGAAATTTTTCTCATTTGAAGCAAATGAGATACCCAAGGCTCCCAGGATCTTAGTAATTTTTTTGGGAAAATGTGTTCAGTGTGTTGATGTAGAAAAAGGAATTTCGTCAACGCAAGCTTAAAACCTTTTTTCAAATGTTTTTATTATTAGAATTTTAAAAGAAATTGTAAACGGTTGACATTGTTTTTATGTAACCGTAATATTAGGAAGTTGGTTAGTCACCAACGAGAAACTTTGATGAAAATGTATAAATATAGTTTCGAAAAGATGAGAAAGGGCTTCAGAAATTTTGGAGAGAGCCATTTTGTAATATCAGTTTTGAAATATATCAGAATATAGATTGCAAACGAGATTCTGGATCCTGCAACTTTGTAGCTATGTGTCTTCTCCCTGTTTATCATACTCTGTTGAATTTTTCCTTTTAATGTTATATCTAACAAGTAAATCAATTTGAAGTTATATACATCATTGATTTATATTTCAGATTGGTTTGGATGTCAAATGATTTACAGTTTTTCCTCTAAAATCGCTTTTAGTAATTTCAAGACTTGTGAAGCTTTTGTTCCTTAATACTTAACCCTTGTTAGAAACCTCATCTTTTCTTTCATTATTGTTTATTGAAATATAAGATTTTTTCTTGATTAAAGCCTTATATTTCTCTATAGTGTTTATTTGTTGTTTACAATTCTCGAAATTGTTACAAAACCAGGAAACGACCTTGAATGTGTTTACATTACTGTTTTAGATTTTAAAATTATTTTCCTTGATCTCATCTATGGAAATCTGAAGTAACAAACTGATTAAAATCCATTTATAAACAACTAAGTTTTATCATCCATGATTGTCCCTAGTAGCAGACAACCCAACGTTGAACCAGGTCTTCAGGACCAAACTAGCATTGCCTTAAATTTATTCAATACTATTTTACAAACAGCAACTAACCGAGTTGAGTTAGAACGATCATGGGCTGCTATTGAGTGAGACATTAGCATCCAAGAACAACAGGAAGCAAGACAGAGACAGTTGAGAAATTGAATCTGCTCTGATCTTTCTTTGATTCTTTATTCCAAAATCATTTCTTTAAATCATTTACGGATGCCTTAATGGTATGTTTTATAGCCTTAAAACATAAACTTAGGAACAACAAATTGGAATGAATTCATCATTACATACACATGTATTATTAGTCACACATACTTTTCATAATGCCACAGTTAATAAGATAACAATCAATGTGCCAATACCCATGGTCACATCTACACAATGCATCCATGCATGGACTACATAATAACACATAACTATGTCATGTATTCTACCATGATGAGTTGGAAGGTCTCGCCAACGATTCAACACATCATCCACACACTTCCTACTGCTTGCCTAACTACTTGGTTACCTTCATTTTCCACCCAAACACAACACCAAGAATATAATCCTTAAGTTCTCTTCAGTGTTGGAAAAGAGGTTGCAATCCAAACATCAGATATACAGTAGATACCATCGAGCACTCACATAGCATTATGGCCCTTCCATATCCAACCATATTATGGTCTCACACATGACTAGCTCTATGGATATTCATTGTTATATAAGGAGTATGTCTCCTGAATTAACCTAGTTATGATCCCATAACCAATCATAACATAAAATGCAACTGGCATTCTATCTAAGTGCATTCTAGAATCAACAACACTTACACACTCTAGGCCTTCGGCCATTACATATCAATTTAAATACTGAAAATTAACTGAGGGAATTCTTACCTCGATCCCCTTCAACATGTATGCATCAACAAAAACTAAATGCATACCTGTCTGGTTATTACCAACCTACTTGTTGTTGTCTGACCAACTGATATTTGTAGAATCTCACAGACTTCCCCCTTCATCATTTTGATCACCATTACTGCCATCCTCATGGGTCTTCACCTCGATGGAAATTATAAGAAACAACAACATCCACATATTTAACCCTACTGTATCATTTTTCTGTCAGCATGCCTACTAATGCATATGCAATTTAACTTCATTGTTTGCTTCATGCACTCTAGTGCATTTCTGTTTCAATTCACTTATTTATTTATCTATTTTTGTTGTAGTTGGTTTTCCTTGAATTCCTTTAGATCCTTGATGCCTTGTGTGCTCCCATTCTTCTCATCTGCACTATGGTTCCCTGGGTCTGAACACTTTTCTAGCCTCGTTCCACCTAGCTATTCTTTCCCACTTAGTACCATTCCCCAATGGAAATCCATTTTCATTCAGTGCCACTTTTGAAGTGAGAGAGCATTCCAATTCCTCTGCATTGGCATCTTGCTTCCACTGTGAACTTTGATTTAAGCTTTTAGATAGTAGATAAGTCATATCTAACAAATCCTTCCCTAGAACTCCTATGCTTGACACATAGAGATTATTCACACACCACCTCTTAAGCTCTTTTTTTCCTTCCACATCAAGCTTGCAACTGTCTACACATCTCTACCTTCAAGGCTATGGAGCCTTACTTATCCTTTCTATGCCCATTAATGACATTATTCACCTATTAGCTTCATGTCCCATGTGAGGATTCTTTCTTTTGTAGTACCTCATCCAACTTTTGTAAGCAAGTCTTGCCTCCATGATTCTAACATCTGATCCTATTCTTGAATTGATCTGGTTATACCTCTAATCCTGATAAACTTGCAAGTAGCCATCTTTTTAGAACTATACATATCATACAAAAATTGTCAATTAAATTTACAAGTCTTTTCATTTAAATGATAATATTATTCTTTAATTAATATCATTTTTCCTTTTTATCCTTTATTCATAATGCTCATGAATTAACTCTTTTTTTAATCATGATTGTGTGTCAGTTCTTTTGTCTTCATGAGTTGATCACAGACATGGATCGACTCATTATATCGTACTCGTGCTTCTGTTGTGTTCTCAGTTCACAAACAGATCATATTTTGATCCTTTATCAATTCTCTGTATTATTCTAGTGTTAACTCTCTGTCGAATCAAATCTTTATGAGGCGCTTCCTTCAAAGCATTTACATATGACCATATGCACAAAACCATGGACTTATTTATTTGAACGTTGCCTCTTCTTTTCCTTTTGTTTCTTTATTCCATCCGACCACAGGTGGTGACGAGGCGCTAAGCTAAGAAGTGCTTGATCACTTATCAAAATAAATGGTCACATTTTAATGTCACAATGCGCTGGACGATTCTCATTTACTTTGGAACTTCAGCTATTCGTGGCTCCTGAATTCTGGAGTAGCAATTCCTCCGAAGTGATTACCCACCGAAAGATTCATAAAGCGGTGGTGACCACTTGTTGTCGGTTAACACCTCCACTTACGTTATCCTTCCACTATACTTGATCATTGGTTGGGAAATCTCCCGAAGTAGATCAACGATTAACGTTGACTTCGGTCTTCGGCGCTTCGCAACTTCAGAACCTTCAACCAGAACCAAATCAATGACCCTCGTCCTCTTTCACGATCAACGATAGAGCTCCACTTTGGAACTTCGGCCTTCGAAGGTCTCAAATTTCCTTGCTTGCTTCCTCCCTGAACGCTTTTACCCGAAGTTCACGATCTGTCAAAATGTGTCCTCCCACAGATCAACGACTATGAAACGCTTCGGCTCTTCAGGCTTCAGGAGTTTCAAACTCTACTCCTTCACTTTCTCCCAGAGTGCTTTCACCTGAAGTCGACGATCCGTCGACGCGTGTCCTCCCACAAAAATCAATGGTTGTGAAACGCTTCGGCTCTTTGGGCTTTGGGAGTTTCAAACTCTACGCCTTCACTTTCTCCCAGAGTGCTTTCACCCGAAGTCGACAATCTATTGATGCGTGTCTCTCATAGATCAATGGTTGTGAATCGCTTTGGCTCTTCGGGCTTCGAGAGTTTCAAACTCTACTCCTTCACTTTCTCCCAGAGCGTCGATCCTCTGAACCATTGCGAGATCTACTGTCGTGTGTCTTCTAGGATCAACGGTCGATATCTACTCTAGCCTTTGGGCCTTCATGAGTTCTCGACCCAATGCAAATTGTCACATATTTCTCCTCTGGAGTGCCTAGTCTCCGGACTGCACGATCTATCACCACGTGGAGAAATAATAGAAGCGGACACGTGGCCCAATCGGGCGGGTGACACATGTCACGTTCTAACTGACATTTCAATACTCCATATGATCAAAACTTACTGACATGTGGCACATATCCCATGTGTCCACGTCATCCTAGGTGACGTCCGCAAGCCATGTCACTTCGTAATTTTGGGGTCCACATCACCTCCACGTGACGTCATATTGTCCCACCACTTCAGCCCTTCGGACTTCGAGACTTCGGGAATTTTCATACTAGCACACTTCCAATTCTCCCAAACTCTGATTTCCCAAACTGGCCAAACTATCACCATGTGTCCTCCTGGATCAGATGACTAAGATTCACTTCGGGTCTTCACTCGGAGTCCACAGATCTGCACCACGTGTTCTCCTTAAACTGATGGCTATGTTTTACTTCGAGACTTCGGACTTCGAAAAACTCAAACCTCAACTTTTTTTGAAATGTTTTTATCTGAAGCTCGCGATCTACTAACGTGTGTCTCCTGCAGATCAACGAATATGATTTCTTCGAGACTCTGGACTCCGGAAATTTCAAACTTCAAAGCGTATCTGGCCCCACTGGATTTTATCTAAAGCCCTGGATTTGGTAACGCATGGCTCTCGACAGATCAATGGCTGAGATCCTTTCGGGTTTTCGGGTTTCGGAAGTCTCAATCTTCAAACCTCCTCCTCGCTCACTTTTTCCTGGAGTGTTTTATCTGGAGCACACGATTGGTTGACGCGTGTCCTCTTACAGATCAATGGTTCCCAGCTACTTCGACTATACAGAGTTTCGATGTTCGAGCACTAGCATGTCACATCACTTACTGCCTTTCAATTTGCGGGGGCACGCATTGGAGGTTTGGAGTAACCCGCTTTTCACCCTGCAATTCTCTTGATGCTGACACGTAACCCCTTGGTGAAATCGTGGTTTGGATTGCAGGACCGTCTTGGGAAATTATCTCCCGTGAAACTCGATTCCCCGCAATGCCTCTGGTTCGTTGATCTCCCTCTCCAATGAGATCTGATGGTTGTGACCTCAACCCTTGCTTGCTTTTCATCGGATGACCCATGTTCACCTGTCCTCTGATCCAACGATCTCGGATCTCTCATGATCCTACAGTGGTGATCACTCCTGAATTCGAAGGGGACAGTCGTGGTCCTTCAAACCCCCTTACAACTGATCTCTGACGATCTAACTCCTGCATAGATTCTGCAATGCCATTCCTCCTGAGCTTTTCAACTTTACGGTCATAATTTGATCTCAACCAAGAGACTCTGACCAACAGACCCAGTCCATACTGGCTCGGTGTTTCAACCAGAATCTCAGATACCAAACTGTAACATCCCCAGCTAGCCACAGGTCGGGGTATGCTACCTGCAAGCCCACCCTTGGACTTCTTTCTCTTAGAAATACTTTTTAAAATATAAGGGTGCATAAAAGAAAAGATTTAACGACATACATAGCAATATCCAACAAACATGCATAATCTAAGATTTAGTTAGACAATAATTAAAATACACAGTGGAAATACATTCATATACAGGTAAATAATACCATAATAGATAGCACTTATCTTTATGAAAAGGTGACACAAACTGGTTGCAGACCAAGGATGTTCCACCCAACCATAGACACCACTACTCCAAATCTCAACAACAGTTTCACCCCCGAGCTAGTGCTATGAATCCACAAGGACGGTTCCAGAGTGTACTTGGGTTCCCAAACCAGTCAGCGCTCAAGATCTCATAGGTTTCCAAGCACCCACAACAATCCAAGTACCCATCTCTCTTCTACCCAACCTGTGCCACCCAAGAGAATGGACCTCCATCCTTCTCTGCCACGCAGTCCCTCAGGCAATCCTTCTCCTTTTCCCAGGGCCTCCAACACAGTTGGTCCAGAATCTCAATGTTGGAACTCTCGGGACTCACAATTGTGAGCAAAACAAGGCACAGGCCAACGCATCTCAAACATGCAGGCCCCAGGTCATGGATGGATTGCACCAACGACCCTTACATCCAACTATCACGTGGCTAAATCTTTACAGTTCAGTTCCCTTTCCCCAAACAAGGCGTGAATGAGGATGGATCAATGAATGGGTAAGTGAGTGCATGAAAGAGCATGAGGGAAAGAATGGTATGCATGCAGAAGGGAAGGAGTGAATGAGCCAACAAACAACGACCCAACGACCAGCAACTAACCCCACAATCAAACCAGTGATGGGTTTAAGTATTTTCGTGGGGAAATCAAGAACCTCTTGGCCTTCCCCATGAAGCTCACATAATTGATCCCCTCTCTTAGACGAAAAGGGTAATTAAAAAAATAGGAATAAACATTTAGCCCCTCAAGCCCCCTCTCTTGTGGAATCATAGCCCCCTTTAACTCTAGTCCTTGTCTTTCTAGCAGCCAGCGATGTGTTTATTATTAATAATGATCAAAACATTACATTTCTTGGGCATACTGGCCCTTTATTAATTGTTTGGGCACTCAGGCCTCTCAGTATTGTAACAATACATTATTTAAAATGGGGGTTCGAAACCTGGGGTGTTACATTAGACAACTTGAATTCACTCTCAATGACAATTAGAATATCTAGATGCTTTTTTGTGGGACAATGACGAATGCCTTACAAAAGTCTTGGAAATGGAATAGTGACACAAGATACCGATGTTTTATAATGAAAATGGGTACTTGCCATTAAGTGATCTCATGGAGATAATGTGACAATACACTCAATAAAAGAAGCAAGAAGCCTCGCAGATTAAAAATATCACCCACGAGGAGTTGGTCAAGGTCATGGAAGATCCAAATACAAATAAATTTTCCTTAACAAATTGTGCTCAAAGACTAGGCCCTACCTATGACCGCATTAGAGGAAAATTTAATTTTATAAAGTAAACTAACTCCAATATAATATTAATAATGATTTTGATTTACAATCAAAATACAAAAGGGTGAAAGGGTATGTGGACATACAAGAAATAGAGTGAAGAAGCAATTTATAACTCATTGATTCCTTCTGTATATGTGTGTTTGTGTGCGTGTGCGTGTGTTTTGAACCCACTGTACAGGAAAAAAAAATTGCAAGAGGAACTTGAGAAGAGGATTATGTAATACAAGTTTCAAGCTCCCAATTGGATGAATATATGCAGTGACATTGATTTGTAATGACAAATTATGTAATTATTGTGTTGCTTCCATCATGGTTGACTTGTGAGTATTGTCTCATGAATGTGTACTCATTGAGTTCATGGTTGTTGTTATGTTGGCCTAACACAATGTAGATTAATAAACGAACATTCTATATTTATTAGTTTATGTAAACAAAACGATTACGAGACTATGCTAGAATTTAAATGTGTATTTTGATTTCTAAGTGGCTTTATTAATTATGTTGTTTGTTCTTATTTCTTAATTACATTTGTCTCAATTATGTAATTATGTTTAAGAAAATGACCAACATAGTGATCCTTATCTCAAAAATACATAAAAATCAAATAACAAAAAACGCCAAAAAAAATAGTAAACCAACACTAAAAATTGGAGGAATCATCTTAAGGGTGAAGATTTTAAATCTATCTACGATCTCATAAAGATTTCGTTCAGTCTATAGTATAATGGATTTTTTGGTCTACAATCTATGAGAGGTGAGCCTTGGACTAGTTTTGAAATCATGGACAATCCAACAAGTTATCTAGGGTTTCTACAGGGGAAAAATATAGGGTTTCCACAGGCCAAAGATTTAGGGTTTCATCATTGAAATAAGTAATGAACGAGTGGGGCTCTTAACCACCTTTTAGTATATTATATTTTTCGATGTGCTTTGAACCAGTAATAATCAAGCTTGGAAAGAGAATCTGAAGGTTCTTTCAAATTAAATATAAGAAGAGTGGTCTAAGGATATGGACAATGGGTTGGATGAGGTAGATTACAGTGAGGATGGCCTCACAAGTCCATCTGTAAGCTTTCATACCCAGGAGAAATTATTGGACATCTGGTAGTTTGCTCGTGAATTCAAGGAAGATGAGATCGCTTATGTCCTATCCTTGGGGTCTGCTACAGTCGCAACAAATGGTGAGATTAGTCCCTTTGCAACAAGTTGGAAAGGACATAAATGTTGATGTTTGTGGTAGCAACGAACAGGTACTTCCACATTTTCTTGTGTCTAGCATGTGGAAGTCATTGAAATCTCGGTGTGAGTTTACTTTAGTTAAAAGGAATTAATTAAAGTAAAATTGTTTTTATTAGTTATTGAGTTATTTAAGGAACATGCTTAGCATGCAACATGTAATCTAAATCTTAAGTGAGTGTGAGAAGTAATTGCAATCATAGATCATTTTGAAGATTAGAAATAGATTATAACTCATCATTATAAAAGAAAGGTTGGGGTAAAGGAGAAGTTACTTTTGATAGGATATCAAAGTCGGATACTTTTGATGAGAGATCAAAGTGAGAGACTTTGGTGAGAGAACAAGGTTAATAATTTTAGTGCGAGACCAAGGTCGAGGATAACAAAGAAGGACTTTTGCTAGTGTCAGGAGTCTAGGAGAAGAAGAAGGACTTTTTCTTACACTAAAGTGAGGAGATCTCACAGGTTAGGTGAAGAGATTTCATCCAAGTGTTGATTAGAGGGTTGGATCACAAAGGACCATGATTCAAGATCTTAGATAGGTGGATAAGGACTTCCATCTAGACGTCATATAGGTCAAGTAGGAGAGAGAGAAAAAGAAGTCGCGGGTGGGTTTCCATCGACAGAAGCCATAGGGAAGTGTCAGATCGTATGGAACTTGTCGTATTGGTTTTCTGTACACATACATGGTGCATAGTGTAGACAGTCGCGTACATATGCGATTCACGCAGTTTTTAATCACATATGCTTTGGGAAATGTGTTGGTACAAGGTCGTACAGTAGCACAGGAGTTTTCAGGTTTGTCTAAAGTGTATAATTCTCTGAGTGGGTCATTTTCCCTAATACACGAGCCCTAATTTGACCCCAATAAAAGTATCATCAAACTGTTTTTCCCTCTGGGGTTTTTCCAGGGGTTTTTCCAGGGGTTTATACCCAAAACATATTGTTGTTTATATGTGCTTGATTTGGTTTCCTTGTTTATGCTTCTGCTACATGTTTAGTTGATTACTCAATTGTGCTTTTAATAGATAAAGTGGTTTTGTTTTGAGCTAACTAGCGGGTGTTGAGTAGAGGATGAATATCAACATGGTATCAAAGCATACCAAGGGTTGAATCCACTGGAAAATCAACATGGTATCAGAGTCGATGCTTTGAAGGAGAGAGTGAGCCTAGTCTCTAAAAGAAGGAAACCAAGAGGATAGATATTATCAAGTTGATAACTAGTAGGGGAAATCGAAGGACAAATTTCAGGGAAATAGCAGTACAGGGGTAGTTTCAACAGAGGGTTATAAAATCAGATCTTGAAGATGGTGAACACATTGAATATTGAGGATAGATTGGAAGGGGCTACCAACTTTCAAGCGTGGAAGGCAAGGGTTCTTATTCTATTGGAGGAGAATGACCTAAAAGAGTATGTTGAGGTTGTGGTTGTAAGTCCTATTGATTCACGGGAATTGGAAGCTCACAAGAAGAAGGAAGTGAAGGCCAAGAGGGTGTTGCTAGAATCTGTAAAGGATCACTTGATTCCACACATTTTTTAGAACAAATCTTCCAAGGAAATGTATGATGCTTTGGTGAGTCTTACAAAAACAAGAATACAGGCAGGTCACTACATTTGAAGCACCAACTTCAATTTTTCAAGATGTCCAGTGAGGACACGGTTGTGAACTATCTTATGAATATTACACAGATTTGAGATCAATGTGCAGCCATTGGCGAGACAATACAAGATGTTGAGTTGGTGAATGTAGTATTGAGAGGTATTCCCAAGTCTTGGTAATATTTTGTGTAGGGGATTTGTGCATGAGAGACAGTGACAAGTTTTGATAGACTATGGACAAATTGTATTCAGGAGGAGACTTGGTTAGATTCCAAGGATGGTTTGAAGAATATCCATGATGAGAAATTTTCTCTTGCCATCCAGACAAGGAAGGGAAAGTTCAGGAATATTTCTAGTGGACAGTCTATCGCTCAAGATGGAAAGAAGAAGAATAACATGAGCATAGTCAAGTGCTTTTCATGTCACAATTTCGGACATTTTGCAAGGAAATGTTTGCACATGAAGAAGGGGGGAATGAAATGCATCCAGATGTAGTTGTGTTGGCAAAGGATCAAGCAAATGATTTTTCCAAAAAGTTTGAACAGAATGATTTCTTACTTGTTTCTCAGACTTCCTTGGGCACTATATCAGATGGTGCATGGTTGATAGATAGTGGAGCCACGTGTCAAATGATAGGAGCATGAGAGGTGTTCGAGAGCTTCACAGAGTATGACTCATAGATGCATGTGGAACTTGGTATGGGGACCAAGCATGCAGTGAAGGGATATGGAACATTGTCATTCTGGGTGGATTCAGTAGGTGTTTTGAGAGTGTAGGATGTGTTATGGATGTCAGGAATCAAGAGGAGTTTGATCTCAATCTCAGTGATTGAGAAGAAGGACTATGATGTCCTATTCCGATATGGACAGACGCTCATCATGCCAAAGGATATAGCTTAGACAAATCAGTTGTCTTTGGAGTCAGAGAGAGAAACTTATATAGGATAAATGGCCAACCTATGGGATCAATGGCAAGTAGCAAAGTGGTAAAGAATAGGTAGCAGGTAGCTCCAAAGGTTGAGAATCTAAGAGGGAGCCAGCCTTCAGGTTCATGGGGGAAGGAGCATCCTTCCAAGTCTGTCAAGAAGGATTCATGGTACAATATGTCCATGTAGGATGATCAAGAGCAGGAGACTTCAAGGAGCATGTTCAAAGGCAACGAGTCTTTGGAGACGGGTCAGACCATCATGGCAGGGATAGGTTTTGTGTCAAAGGGAGCAGCCAATCAGGTATATTGGAGAGCAGGCATGGTAGTAGATCTGATGGTGAAGTGAAGGCAACTCCAGGTGGGAGAATTACCTTTCTCACTAAGAGGGAGTGTTGATGTTTGTGGTAGAATTAGACAGGTACTTTCGCATTTGCTTATGTCTAGCATGTGGAAGTCGTCGAAATCCCAGTGTGATTTTACTTTTGTTAAAAGTAATTAATTAAAGTAAAAAAAAAATTATTAGTAATTGAGTTATTTAAGGAACATTCTTAGCATGCATCATGTAATTTAAATCGTACGTGAGCGTGAGAATTAATCTCAACCGTAGATCACTTTGAAGATTAGAAATATATTATAAATCATAATTACAAAAGCAAGGTTGGGGTAAAGGAGAAGTCAGAGACTTTTGATAGGAGATCAAAGTTAGAGAATTTTTATGAGAGATCAAAGTGAGAGACTTTGGTGAGAGATCAAGGTCAAGACTTTTGGTGATAGACCAAGGTCAAGGATAGAAAAAAAGACTTTTGATAGTGTGAGGATTGTAGGAGAAGAAGGACTTTTGCTTACACTAGAGTGAGGATATCTCACAAGTTGGGTGAAGATATTGTTGGGTATATGTTATATTATTTGCATGTGTGTGTGTGGTCGCGTTAGATTCAACAATTGCGTCCGACGATCCCTCTAGTAGTGTTCTTTGTGCTGTGTGCACCGAGTGTTTCCTAGGGGGGGGCAGGTATGGCCCCCCTTGGTTACATGGAGTGTTTGTCGACGGGGTTCGGGGCAACGCCCTGAAATTTATTTTTTTTGGATGCTTTTTGCTATTTTTAGCGGATTTTGCTATTTTTAGCGATTTTCTAAATTAATCCCGGATTAATGGATTAGGGTTTTGGTATCTACGAAATACCTAAAAACATTGTATATATTGTATAGTGAATGGTGAAATTCGATATAATGAATATAAGAAAGGTTTTCCCAAGTTGAGGGTTTCCAGTATAAATCTCTATGTACTATGTGTATGAGCCATTGATTGAATTATGTTTTTCTTAAGAATCCATATGCATTACTTTACTTCATAGGTTTAAAACTTAAATGTGGTATCAGAGCTCATTTTTTGCTTCAGAGGGTTTGGCTCAGTATTGATAGATCAAGTTCATCTTGGGTCTGTGATAAACCTGGGTTTAGTGGGAGCTTTTGCAGTGGTTATTCGAGTGTATAAAGAGGAATGGCAAGCTCTTCTAGAATCAAGATAGATAATTTCAACGGTAAAAACTTTGAGCTATGGAAGCTCAAGATGGAGGACCTTCTTGTAGACAAATAAAAATGGATTGTTGTGGATCCTGGTACACAGCCTACTGGTACGCAGCCTATTGTCACATAGACAATTGGTACACAACCTACTAGTACACAAACTACTAGTACACCACCTACTGGTATGTCAAAGGAAGATTGGGAGAAGTTGGACAGAAGAGCAAGGAGTACTATTCGACTCTGCCTGGCAGATTTGGTGTTGTTGAATGTCTTGGGAGAATCTATAGCCAAGGAACTATGGAATAAGTTAAGGAATTTGTATCAATCAAAGTCCCTGGTAAACAATTTATTTCTTCGAAAGAAGTTGTATCATCTTAGGATGGAAGATGGAGATTCTGTGACAGAACATATAAATGCCTTTAATACTCTGGTAAGTCAACTTGTCTCTATTAATATTACAATTGTAGAAGAAGATAAGTGTATTACTTTGTTATGTTATCTGTCGGACTCTTGGGATAATCTAGTTGTAGCAATTGGTAGTACCACTAAATCTACATTAAAGTATGAGGATGTAGTTCCATCCTTGTTATCTGAAGAGATGAGGCAGAAAAGCATGGATAGTCATAGCACAGATGCTTTATTTGTAAGAGGTCGTACCCAAGACAGGA
>ML780582.1:15437-32644 GCA_009831015.1 Picea engelmannii
GGGAGCTACGGGCGATCATTTGATGAGCCGTCAACAACATTTTGGTAAGTGCTCCATTCCTGATCTTTTCATGGTTCAAAATTATGATTTTATTGGTTAAAAGTTTTGATTTAAGTTATTTTTTGAACCCTTTTTGCGTGGAGGCATTCTCGCAGGTGGCCCATACGGGACCTGCGAGAATGACTCATTCTCACAGGTGGACCTTAATCCGCCTGCGAGAAGTTCGTACTATGTATAGTAGGTCACCTGCAAACAACACAGAATTCAAAAATTTATGCAACGTTTAGCCAAAAGAAATTTTTTATTTCATGTATAAGATCATTAACCATGTTTGTATGTTTCTTATGCAGGTAAATAGCCACAACCATGGTGCTAGAGTGGCGGGAACGAGAGCACGAGGAGGATAATGCCAATGCCAAAAACCATCCTCCCACCATAGCTGCACTAAGACACTGTGGTCTCTTGAAATACTTCTGTATCCCGGGCATGAGAGCCCAAGTTCGATTATTGGAGTACCTAGTCTGAATGTGGGATCCGGACTAGCAAGTTTTCATTGTGGGAGCTCATACATTGACTATTGACATCGAGGACATCTATTTCTTGACCGGATTATCTAGGTGTGGGTCCTATGTCAGTCTGACCGACAGCAGAGCAGGGGGTTTAAAATGAGTGAATATTGCAACCAGTACTGCGTACCTGAGGCCGAAAGGAAGAAAGGAAAAGTGACAATTTGGGGAGTAACTGACTTGACTCTCCGCATGATTCTCTTCACCATTTCTCGGATGGAAGGAAGTGTCACTCCACATATGGCTTTGCAGAGCTATTTTTAGTATGTCATCGAGTGTACTGAGCTCCGGGTATTTAACTGGGTTGATGAAGTATTACGCAATATCAAAAAATAGTTGACTAAGTGCAGGCATGGAGATCTGAAACAGTTTGGATATGGGTCTTTGTTAGTGTCTTTCTTCCTGGAGAGAGTCCCTGTGTTCGGACTACAGGCTGAGTGGGATCTTCCGGGTCCTAGAGATCCGAGGATGTTGCGATGGTGTGGGCTTATGGCCCGACACGTGGCAGGACCTATCGTCAAATATGACGATATTTTCTTTGACTAGTTGCAGAACCAGATGCTGATGGTGGATGAATACGCATATGTCGGGCTGGATTTCTGAGGAGATCCGGATCTAGCACTTCTTGAAGACACTCAGTGGGGAGACCTCGGTAAGAAATACACAAAATTTTCTCTTTTTTAAATGTTTTTGAAATTTTCGTATTATATTTAAATGTTTTTGTTTTATAGATTTACTCAAAGACTAACATAAAATACTTGTTAATGACACAGATGTCGGACCATATAGACCTATTGGCAGTTCTCCTATTCAGTGACAAGGAGAGGCAGTAGTAGCAGTACCACAGTACGTCGAGGATTATCTGACGGTGGAGCAAAATTTAGAGGGTCTGATGGCAGACGTTCCAGATATGACTCTGGAAGAGGTTCCACAACGCAATCAACGTCACACTATGGGGGTTTCCACATCTATGGGTTGACTGCTCTGCAGAGTTTCTAGGACCTTAGTGTGTTATCGTGAATGTCATCTGTGACGTCACTATGTAGAAGCCAAGAGCTTCATTTTTTTATATTTTGGTCTTCGGACAACATTTTGTAAAACAAACTCTTTTTATCGTTAAATATATACACGGCTTCTATCGGTTTACTTTACAGTGTGTACATTTTAATGTGTTTGATTTATAAATGATTTAAATGCCTGTCCAATACATAATTAGCTAAAGCATCTGTTAATATATTAAGACATCTAGGAATATGTTGATATTCAATGTGATCAAAATGTCATTCTAAGAGGCGAATCCGCAAATATACCCTCAATAAAGTAGGACTTCAACTAGAGTAGACATTACATAGCTGTAGTACTACAAGCTGCGAGTCAAGTCGCACAACCAAATGACGAATTCCGAGAGAGATAGCTTCCACCAATAATTCAATAACGGCACTATACTCTGCGATGTTGTTGGTTGCTCGGCCAAGACATACACCTCGTAAAGATATAAGCTCGTTTGTTGGGGCATAGATTTCCCAAGCAGCGGAAGCTAAGTTCCGAGTACTACAACTAGCTCCATCAGTGAAGCCAACATAAGGTAGAGAATACTCTGACATCTGGCAATCAAACAAAAAGTCACGTAAGGGAAGAGACCAGATAACGTCAAAAAGAAAACTAAAGTAACACACACAGTATGATACATAAAATACAAGTACTCTTGCAAAAATAACTCATGCATAATACTTCTTCAAGTATAACCCATTTATGGGTTCACTCAAAGGTATACCATCATAATCAACCAGCTCATACACTCCTTTTTCCAACACTCTGCGAACAATATAAGGGCCACGCCACATTGGTTCAAATTTCCCAGCTCCAAGGACATATTTATCTTGTTCATATAGAAGAACAAGATCTCCTTTAGAGAAGACACGAGGCTTGACATGCTTGTCATACTGTGCCTTAACACGTTTCTTCTGGGCTCCTATTACAAGAGTAGCGTCACGGTGAGTCTCGTCTAATCGCATCAGATACAACAGACGTTCCTCTTCAACAGAAGTATTGGGTAAGAGTTCTACAACTAGCTTCAAAGAAGGTATTTCACATTCTATTGGCAGAATTTCTTCCATGCCATAAACTAATCGAAAGGGTGTAAATCCCGTAGCAGATTTAACAGATGTCCGATATTCCCACAACGCTGAAAAGAACATCGTGTGTCAGCTGGTTTTATGTATTCCTATCATCCGTCGAATCATAGTTATAAGAACCTTATTGATTGCTTCGACCTGGCCATTAGCCTGTGGATAATAAGGTGTTGAGCTATCGTGATGAAGACCCAACTTTTCTGTGAGTTCAGACATCATATAATTTCTAAAATGACTACCGTGATCGGTAACGATATCCTAAGGAACACCAAAACAAGTGATGACATGGTTGAAAATAAATAACGCTGCAGTCTTTCCAGTATTATCAAATGTTGGCATCACCTCAACCCACTTAGTAAAATAATCAACAGCTACAATAATATAACCATGCCCCCCAGCTGAGTGAGGGTGACATGTCATGAAATCAATGCCCCATTTTGCAAAAGGACCTACTGAGACCACAGGATGAAGGGGAGCAGGATGCGACCGAATTTTCTGATTATAGGTCTGGCAGGCATGACACTTCTGAACAACAGTAATGCAGTCATTGAATAAGGAAGGCCAAAAATATCCTGCATGCAAGATCTTCTGGGAAGTAGCATACCCAGACATATGACCACCACATGCTCCAGAATGGAAGTCATTCAAATCCTTCTCAGCTTCGTCAAAAGTCAAACAATGTCGAAACACAGAGTCAATTCCCTGATGATAAAGAGTGTCCCCGAGGATAATGTATTGACGTGCTTGATAACGAACGCGACGTCGTTCATTACTAGACAAGGCAGGCCGAAAAGTTTGAGTTTGGAGATATATAATGATATATCCATACCAAATATCATCAGTACTGATAAGGAAAAGTGATTCGTCAGGTAACGAATCAACTGCTACATTCTCCGTGGCAGAGTGGGGAAAATAGCAAATTAACTCAGCAAAAAATAAGGATTTCTTCGATGTGGCGCAATCGAATTCCAAGTCGAACTCCTGGAGAATGAAAATCCACTTGGAGTACTTGCCCCCTAGCAATTGACGTGTCAATATATGTTGCATGGGGTTACAATGTGAAATCACTTTAGTTTTCCTGGAGAGAATATAATGGCGAAAACATTGAACCGCTTGAACAGCAACCAAAGCCAGTTTTTCAACATGTTGGTACTTGATTTCAGTGGAAGTGAGACTTCGACTCAAGTAATAAATAACATGTTCATCATGTGCATCATCCTCCTAAACGAGAACCATGCCGATAGTATACTCCGAAGTAGCTAGATAAAGAAAGTAATACCGACTATAATCAGGAGGGAAAATAAGAGGAGCTTTCGTGAGGGACAACTTTAAAGCTTCAAAAGCGTTATTGGAAACTTTATCCCAGACAAAATCTGAACCTTTCTTTAGAAGACATGTAAAACCACGAGTAATCTCAGCATAATTAGGGATGAAACGATGAAGAAAGTTTTCTTTCTCTTGCAAACTTTGTAACTGGTGCAGTGAAGAAGGAGGAGGGAGATTAAGAATCGCCTCAACCTTAATAGGATCTACCTGGATCCCTTGATGTAAAACAATGAAACCGAGAAGACGATCGGACTCTACACAAAAGACGCATTTATGAGGGTTTAGACGAATGCGATAGAATCGACAACGAATGAAAATTGCTTGGAGATGATTGGGGTGATCGACTCGACGTAAAGAATGAGCTGGCAAATCATCCAAATAAGGTTGAATGATATGCTTTATATCGTGAAACGCATAAGACATAGCACGCTGAAATGTAGCACCTGTGTTCTTAAGACCGAAGGGAAATTTCCTATAGGCGAAAGTACCCCAAGGATAGATAAAAGTAGTTTTATGTTGGTCCTCAGGAGCGATGTTAATTTGATTATAGCCAGAGAATCCATCCATGAGAGAAAAGATTTCACTGCCGACACAGTCATCGACGATCTGATCGACGAAAGGGGTTGGAAAGTTATCCTTTGGACAGGCTTTGTTAATATCCTGATAATCAACACAATCATGTATACTACCACCTTTTTTATCAATCGGTACAGGGTTGGAAACCCATTCTGTCAGAGCCACGGGATAAATAAAACCGGCTTTAAGAAGTTTTTCAACTTCGAGTTTGATAGCTGCCGCTTTACGTGGATGGACAGGACAGAGGCGCTGCCGGACTGGTTTAGCTTCAAGGTACATTTTTATCTCATGCACAACAATAGTAGGGTCGATACCTGGCATCTCTTCGTAACTCCAGGCAAAGATATCACAAAATTCTTTGAACAAAGCAGTATAGGTGACAATTTCCTCTGGAGAACACAAAGCTCCAATGTGAACATTTTCAACTATCCCAGGTTTAACTGAAATATCAATGGGTATCATGGGAGAAATATTACTGAGGTTCCCTTCCGCAAATACATCATGTGTAGATCCGAGAATGGTCGATATGACAACAACGGTCGATGGAGTCGAAATCCGCTGGTAATTCTCTAGAGTGTGTTGTTCCAGAAACACTATGGAACGATGATGCCCATCGTCCCAAGGTGTGTCAGCCATGACGGACATGATCATCTCATCAGTGGGAAAGACGACGCAGAAAGGATCAGGAGACAACTCCTCAAGAGAGGGTGTAGAAGGTGTTGCCGATTGAATCACATGATAAGCAGACTTGACCGGACTTAACGACATGACGTCGCCGAAACTAGTATGATCTCCTTGATCAGGGACTAACAAAGGGTCAAAAGACACGGGAATATCATGAGGAACAACGAATATCATATTAATAGAAGCAATGGAGGGGCGTAGAATATCGGGTGGTGGTGGTATGGGAAAAGTACCCATTAACGAATAGTCTTTTAAAAGACCGACTCCAACATTTTCGTAACCCGGTGGGGTTTTAGCTATAAATGACACGTTACCAGTGCGAGTATCGAAATTAAAGAAGGCAAGTTGATCAACCGTAACAATCTTTCCTTGATGAGGAAAAAGGACTACACGAAAAAGTGTTCATACAACAACGCGCATAGAATCTACCCAGTTACGGCCAAGAAGAAGATTATAATCTAGGGGAGCATCGAAAACTTCCACTTCAACTTGGACTGTCTTACCTTCAAGAGTAACTAGCAACGACGGAAGAACACCATAAGGCTTAAAACCCGATCCATTGAAGGCTTTCAAAGTATTTTTGGATTCCGTTAACGGAGGAGAGCCAATGGCTTTCCAACAAGTAAAAGACATTACACACGTAGAGGCACCCTCATCAATAATAGTTCGGCAAATGTTCTTGTCTGAGACAATAACTTGTATCTGAAATGAAATTTGAGGGGGTAACCTTGGAACATGGTCGTCCAAGTCAAAGACTGTAAAATTCATATCTGTAGGATCAATTCCACCTATAGCTTTCAACAGAGCCCTTCGTTGCGCAGGACAAGACTGAAGGACTTCAAGGGCAGACATCGTTGAAGGTGCTTGGGCTAGATCTTCGACATTTCTATAGTTCTGGGCCGCACGATCATGAGGATTGAATGTTGATTTCTTAACGACACCTTTCGAGGGTCGTAGAACTATATCAAGGCTCGGTCATTCGAGATGAAGAGGACCGTTCGTAGGTGGATTCGGCAGAGAGGGTTGTACCAAATCGGGAGGTAAATCATCAACCTTCTCCTTAGAAGGAGAATAATCTTTGGCTCTAGTTGCGATGGCAACGTCATTGTTCTTAGAATCACCAGTGCACATCAAAACATATGATGTCGTAGAAGTAGATGGTTGGTCATGAATGACCAAGGAGGCCTGTTGTTGAGATGGGAAGGGTTGGGACAAAACTGTCGGCGTAGAGGGTTTGGGCGTTCCTTGAAGAAACTTATTAACCTCGGCACGTCTAGTACAATCCTTCGTGTAGTGATCGTCACCACAGATAAGGCAAGGGTAATGGGGTTTGCGCTTATCCCGGTCTTCAACAGTAGGGGTTTTGGTTTGTTCATTTTGATTATTATTTTTACTCTCCTTATTCTTGCCTCTCCCTTTCTTTGATTTATTTTTACCGGTCGGTGTAGATTGAACAACGTTCACTTCAGAGGTTTTACTGGCGGGAGGAGCAAGAGATGGAGCATTTTGAACATTAGAAGATGTGTATTTAGGGTTATTAGTTGAAACGGAATGTGAGTAGGTATGAGTAGTACCAATCACACCATCAGCTGCATGTGAGGCAGCTGGAGTCGTTGAAGTGCTGGAAGTACCAGGACAAGGTAGTTCAGGTAGTAAATCGTAGAGTGTTCCCGTTTGCGAATAAACGAGATCAAGATACTGAGCATGACTTATAGCCTTCTCCTCTGTAACAACACCACCCATAGCAATGTCTTTACCGATTTCGTTCACAAAGGATTTCGTGAACCATTCGGCCAGTAACTGATCAGGGAGTTCAAGTTTGATGAGACGTCGTCTCTGTCTCCGCTCATGTATATGATCCGAGATGTGAGTACCTTTTGTTTGTTTGAAAGAAGTCAGGATCTCAGTCCCAGTATCGTAACGGATTAGTAACTGGTAATGTGTGAGAAAATCCATAGCTAAGGTGTTGAAATCAGAAAATAAACCTCGTGGCAATTCAATATACCACTTCGCAACCGAACCGGTAAGGGTCCATTGAAAAATACATAGATGAATGGAGTCATCCATCAGCGAGTTGGACGAACACCATAAATTAAAAGTCATGACATGATTATTTGGGTCTTCTCCCGGCTTGCCATCAAATTTTGGAATATCTAATGGGAGCTTAGCAGGAATAGCAGGCCATTGGGGAGAGTGACGAATAGGATCATTTAGAATCCTAGACAAATCTGGCAAATCCAAAGTAGCAAGAAAAGGAAACTGTCGGTTTACTTGCAGGTACTGATGGCTTTGGGGTGGAAGCCCTGTCAGCAAACCAGTAGGACCATAAGCAGACTGTCCATAGAGGGAAGGCCCTGGTTGACTCGGTGGTGGACGGATAGGATAGTAACCCCAAGGATTGTAACCTTGAGTTTGAGTAGGGACCTGGGGTTGGGTAGTCTGACCCAAACCCCAAATAGGATTGGTTACACCCGGATAAGTTTGACCCACTGCAGGGACAGTCTGTTGCCCCTCAACGTTTTGAGGAATTTTTTGTAGAAGTTGATTCCAATACTAGGCCAACTCAGGAGGTATATTTTTTCCAAAAGGTGAGGTTGATCCCCCTACTGTAGGTATAGTTCCACCCGGAAGTTGTGTGCCAACCGTGGGTTGTGTAGTAACTGTATTTTGTCTGGGAAAAGGAAAAGGAATGGTACCACCCTGTCCACCAACAAGAATCTGTGGGTTCGTTGCAACAGTCGGAATAGTGCCACTAGGATTAGGATTACCAGAAGGAAACTGAGGGAGTGTCGGAATAAAACCGGGAATAGGATTCTCAGGAAAAGGAGGACCACCTGGAGAACCGGCTGGGGTTTGCGGAGGTGTTGGATTGGGAGGATTCAACAAAGCATTCAACGCATGGTAACCGGGTGGTAATGTCGGGATGACATCAAGTATTCGCTGGGTATTGATAGGAGCAAGAGTAGCTGCAGTAATCTCGGTTTGGAAACTCGTAGTATTTGCGAGATGAGCCATCTCGGGAGGGAGAACAAAGCGGTAAGTAGTAGTCTCGGGTGCAGTTTCTATCTTAGGAGACGCGGGAGGATTGATTTCGTAGACAGGGGGTGACTCAGTACCGAAAAGGACTCATCGGAAATCACGAGACCAAAAAGGATCTTGGCCTACTACACCGTGAGAAGGCCCAGCAGTTGATTCAGAAGTTGTAACAATGGTTCCTTCAGAAGGATTCAATCGTAGAAAAGGTCGTTCACCACGACGAATGCGATAGTCCTCTCTAGTATTGGTAATTCGAAAATCTTCTAGAGAGTCAGTTCGTTCTACTTGTGGAAGTGGTGTGGTGACAACTGGAACGTCACTGGTTTCCCCGTGTGGTGGAGTAACCATAGGGACTTCATTCTGATGAGGTGAACCCTCAGGTGTACCAGTAGGTTGAGAATCATCCAGATGCTCTGGAGATAATCCTTGCATTCTACGAGAACGTCGTGGGGGAGAAATTGTAAACAAGTGACAAGTTCCGCGAGAAACTTCCTATGGTCAACTTCGAGAAACAAACAACACTCACTAGTAAACAAAATCTAGGAAGCAATCACCAAGCAAACAATACCTTCTAATTTCGAAGCCACTAGTTGGTGATGAAATCCAACGTCGCAACAACGAGATGAGAAGGGGCGGGGCTAAGGTGGAAAAGTTACGTTGACGACCTACTTAATAGACTTATTCCCTGGGGCAAGCTCCCACACATAATCGTGGGTATACCCTCCAAGGAGCCCGAGTGAGTTTGATCAACGTCAATTACGGGTACCGTGAAGAATTTCCCCTCCACAGTCACCTTGGGTAAGAACCTAGAGAGATAGGCCACTAAGGTCACCACAAACAACAATATAGCCTGGGGGAACAGTCGTCAGTCCAATCCACATGCAAGGGCAGGGTATCTAGCCTGAAATCAACTCAAAGGCTTCCACTCATAATTGTGGGTATACCTCGGAGTGATCCACGTAATATGTGCAATCTCTACACCGATGTCAACAAAGCAGGGTTAGTAACTCTGCCAACACCAATGCGACCTAGTGCTTGACCCTTGTGTGAGAAGGGCGTCCCAGGACAATATGTTGCAAATGGAATTTAACACTCCCTAACTCAAGATGCTATTGTGTGGTTTTGAGATTTTGGAGAGTGTATCTCTCTTCCTACTCCAAAGCACTAGCCTAGCTAAATGTTGGTGTAAAAGAGCTCTAGAAAAGAGTTACTAGATAAATTTTAATATTACGCAATGTTTTTTTTTAAAAAGTTGTTGATTACTCAAATGTAACGAAAGTGAAACTCATGATGTATGACTCTAACCCAAATAATGCAAGGATGATAATGAAATATGAGTCTTTTCATTCCATGAATCCTAGTTATGGGAGAGAGAGAATTTCTAAATCAACTCAAATACTACAATGCAATGCACAATTTCCTTTCAGATGTCAATGCAAACAATCATTTATCAATGAACAATCTCTATATGTCTTTTTCAAATACTTCAATAAACTCTAAAATTTGATTTTCACTGTTTTCTGAAATACAAAAACAAAAATCTTGAAAGAAAACTTGTTGTTCACTTTCCAAGAAGAACTCTCACTAACGAGAAAAGAAAATCAAATCAAACAATAACAACCCAATCAACTCTTTTAATGAAAGTAAAAACAAAAAGCAAACCAATGAGTCTTCCCAATGCAAATGAAAAATGTTCTTTTGAACCACCAAGTAAAAGAGAAAACCTCAAGCACTTAACTCTCTACCAATCACTGGTTCTCAGCCAATCAGACACACTCAACTCCAGAAGTCAGAGAGGATGAAAATGTCAATCAGAGCCAAGAAAAGAAAGTCAAGCTACAAAGAGCAAGAAAGACCTAGAAACACTAAATCTGTTCAAGCAAGCAAACTAAAGCAATGATCCAATAAGCCCAAAAGATGTAATTCAACTGATCTGAGCAATTGAAAAAATCAAAACTCAATTTCAAAATTTTCAAAAATCTTGCTCGCAGACAAGTAGTGTAACACAGTGCAAGAAGATAGGGTTCTCGCAGGCCACCTTATAGCAAGGTGCGAGGTGTTCGCATTGGACCCTATATGTAGGGTGTGAACCTGGCTAGTTCTCGCAGGATGTCAATAAACACAGTGCGAGAACTCCTGAAGATCACAAAAATTTTGAAAATGAAAGCAAAATTCAAACAGGCTTATAGACCCAAAAGTTCTCTCATGATGTCCTGAGGACACAGAGACTGAAAAAACAAGAGAATAATAGAAATCGAGCAAATGGCCACATAAAAACTCAAAAAACCATAAAGAAAAAGGGAATGGTCCCCAGTGGAGTCGCCAATTTTGTTTCAGGATTAATCCATAAGTGCAGACACGAACTGATCTCCCTAGATCCACCTGGATCTAGAACAAAACAGGACAGAATAATACTCTTTCCCTAGATCTAGCCTATTGAATGAACTAAGAAACACGGATCATGGACATACCTTATGAACACTTTCCTTGGGTCTCTGTTGTTCCAAGCTTCGCTCCAACGCTCTTGTACCGTTCAGATCACAATAGTACAAACCAATAGAAGTGCAAGCAAATCAATATATTCAATAGCTAATCTATACATATGATCAAGGAGTTATGTAATAAAGTGACATCATTTTTATGGGAAAGGGACACATTACTGTATTGAATTAATTGAAAGTGAAACTTACAACCTAAGCCTTGATGTTGTAGATCTCCTTTCGATGGCTCCTAGCTCTGACACACACACTTGCTCATT
The DNA here is from genome assembly GCA_009831015.1 of Picea engelmannii. Taxonomy (NCBI): domain Eukaryota; kingdom Viridiplantae; phylum Streptophyta; class Pinopsida; order Pinales; family Pinaceae; genus Picea; species Picea engelmannii. The sequence continues at coordinate 26,516 of ML780582.1, forward strand.
CATGAATAAAATCAATCACTTTTGATGACCTTGTTGGTGTCTCTAGTTGTTGTAGCATCAATCCTTCATACAATATTTCACTAATTCTCCAATAAATCTCTTACTAGCTTGCCGCTTAACCCTTTCCATGAGAATTCCTCTCAATTTATAAGAGAGAATAGATTAGTTACTTGGATAGGAAATAATCCCAAGATATCAGGAAAGCCAGTACTTGAACAACCATTCGAATGCCAACTCGCCCTTTTGGAAGATTCCCTTCTAGAAGGCTCGAGAACTTATCTTTTTCTTCCCTTTGGAAAATGTTCTCACCCTGAGAGTTAGGTACAGTGCGAACCCCTCACACTCCAGCTTAATGCATCCTGTGAGAATCAAGCATTCTCGCAGGCAAATATATAGGTAGCCTGCGAACACCCCTTAAAAGTAAGATTTCTGGAAGCAGACAAATGTAACTTTTCTCAGGAAAGTGTTCTTAGTGAAGAGCTTGATTTTCCATCATCATAACATCATCACGATGACCAAAATTGTGGATAACATTCCTCAAGCAACATTTTAATAGGATCTCCTACTCCATCATATTTCTTTTCATCTCCAATGGGTTGTTCTCGAGCTCGGTGCGACCGATCTAGTAATGTCTCAATGGGTTCGAGTCCCAACTTCTTGTACCCAGACCTTGTTGGGGACATACATGAAGAAAAATAAATGAAGAGAAGACTTCTCTGATACCATTGATCTGGATTTAAAAGTGGAACAAACTGATTAATAGACTGAATAAAATAAAAATAGAGATAGGAATAGTAACACAAGTATCCAATGAACAATATGTTCTATTGAATAATGAAATAGGTTGAAACTGTAAAAATAAAACTTGCTCGAATGGTGGTAGCTATCTCTGAGAATAGATGTGGATGATATGTGCATCCATCTAAACAGAATCAATTAAAATGAGTCTCCATAGGCCCTTTTCATATTACTCATGAATGACAAAACCCTAGACATCCAAAAACCTAACCCTAGAAGGTGAAACGCCAAAAGTCATGTGGGCCCTATGGGTAAGTTGGTGTAATTTGGTACCTCAACTTCCTAGGGTCATAAAATTTGCATACGACCTCCATTTTAGGTGTTTGATAGCTAGTTGGAAACGTCTTTAAGAGAAATACACATTTCATCATCATAATGTGACTCCATCTACATTCTGACTATGGTGAGCCAAAAAAAAACATTTAGGGCCCCAAAACATCCTTGAAAGTACACCAATATGTGTTGACATGAAAACATACAAAATAAGCCAGTTGGATTAGGCGAGAGGCCACCCGTATCCACCTGGATAATGTGTGAGGCTTCATACAACCCCAAAAGTGTATAAATCACAATTATAAAGTAGTACAGAAAGACGTGTTGAAAAAAAACGGACACGAGGAGCCAGTTGGAATAGGTGGGTGGTCACCAATATCCACCCAGATCAGTGGGGGATTAAGGGGATAATTTGTTTTATAATATTTTATTTACCAATAATTTTTTAATCGAGAGAAGTGGTTACATGTGCTTCTTCAGGAAAGGCCATGTGGTTGTTGATTTATAGGTAATTATACAAACCCATATTTGGGATGTTTGGGGGTTCATTCATTGTTCATTGTTCATTGTTCATACTCTTCATTCTTTTCTCTCCATTCACACTTTCACTCATTCATTATTTTTCATTCCTCCTTGATCTTGGTGGGGGAAAGGAAAAATGAATGGCTGGGAGAGAATCCATTGTTGGTTGGTTGTAGCGACTGCTGGTGTATTCTAGCCATGAATTAATGCATGCATGTCTTAGATGAATTGGCATGTACTAAATTTTGTTCACAATTGTGAATCCTGAGATTCCCAACATGGATATTCTTGACCAGATGCACTGGATCTGTGGAAGGAGGTGGAAAAACTGAGGGATTGCATGGAAGAGAAGGGGGTCCATTCTCTTGGATTGTGTAGGATGGAGAGAATAGAGTTGGTGTACTTTGGATTGTTGTGTGTTGAGGAACCTATAAGAGATTGAGTGCTGACTGGTTTGGGAATTTGAGTGACACCTTGGAACCATCCTTGTGGATTCATATCCCTGGCTCTAGAGTGACATGTTTTTTAGACTTGGAACAATAGTATCTATGGTTTGGTGGAACGTCCTTGGTATGTAGCTAGTTGGTGAATGTTTTGATTGAGATAAGTTCTCTCTATCACATGTTTCTATGCTTATATATTTATTTTTGTTGTGTATTAATTATTTTCTCTGACATTCATATTTTATAATATGCATTATTGTTGGTTATTGTTGTGCATGGCATGTTTTAACATTATTTTATGATGTAGCATAAATCTTGATTATATTGCATGTGTTTTTATGGAGTTCTTTCATGCTTTTTTATTAATTAATTGCTATCAAAATTCGAAATCAGTTTAGTATTGATATTTTTGAGTAGCGTGCCCAGCCTGTGGGTGGTTGGGTACGTTACTTATTGGTATTAAAAGGAACTATGTCCTATTTCCTTTCCCCATTATGCCACCCTAAAATACAAGTGTATACCAAACTGTCACTACCACAATCACTGCCATTGTCATTGCCACTGTCACTATCACTTCCACTGTCAAAACAACTTGTATCCTGTCAACCCATCATTGTATCCAACCTGTCACTATCACCAACCTATGAATGTCACTAAAACTAGATCCTCAATCACCAATAAAACCTCTCAACTAAATTCTCAAAAATCACCAAAACATACCTCTACCAAGCATGTACCAAGATCACAAACATATCATCACAATATATGTATCTCAACCATGTAATGAACCTATACCATACAATGTGCCAAACTTGTACCATACCATATATAAACCATGTATATAAATACTTGTACCATGTACCAAATTGTGCATCAATCATGCACCAAAAAGTGTACCATACCATGTATCAACCATGTAACATATCATACATCAAACTTGTACCATACCATCAACCATGTACCAACATGTACCATAAATAATGTACCATGACATGTGCCTCAACCATATACTTTATCACTCATGATATGTCTCAATAATCCCATATACCATGTACCATAAGATATCAATAATGAAGTGCCTCAACAAAGTACCAAAGCATGTACCAAGATCACCAACAAGTGCCTCTAACAATGCACCATATCATCATCAAGATGTAACCCTCAAAACATGCATCTAAAAATACCTATAACTCTGTAACATACCTAGTGTATGTGATCACATACTTGCATACCTTCCTCAACTTCAACAACAAGAGAATAACATATTCATCAAAATTTACCTTAGTCTCACAGGACTAGCTTTTGGATTAGTCACAAACCCTAAATTTCAACAAGAACAACTCCGTACCTATAATGAATAAAGGTATGAAACTTGTACCCAATATTATTAAATATCATCTTTGAAATTTCTCCAAGTTTAACTACTTGGAACATCCCAGAAAAGGAGATATATAAAAAATCCCAAACCTTGCTGAATTTCAGCTTATTCTAGGGACTGAACTTGTAGAGCACATCACACGCAGGATATTTAATATATAGACCTGAAAATGATATACAACATACTATGTACTGTAGTATATCCAATGCATTTGGTTGAACAAAATTTGGATCCTATATGAAGAAATTATGACTATTTTACCCGGAACACATGTTTGAGACTAGTTTCAGGACTAGCCCAAAACCCTACTTTCCACAGAGTGTATATCATAAAATAAAAAGACCCAGAAGCTTAAATGTTTACCATAGGTACTGATCTAAAAATGAAGAAGACTTGAAAAACTTGAAATTTATTGCAAGTGAATGTTATGTGTTTTAAAGCAAAAGGACCAGTTTGCAACACATAAATTAAAGGATTACTTATGCAAATTATACATAGACAACAGCATAATCAATGAACATAAACACATAAGCACAGCAATTGATAAAGGAGTTCACCCCTCTTATGGGCTACATCTCCTGGTCCATCTTCCAATGGATCTTTATTATTAATTTCTCAAAAAGTGCTCAAAAACATGTCTTACAATGCTCAAACTGACAAATCAACTCCTCCAATGGCTTCGGAGCATCCCAAAACCCTTGTCTGGGCTCTTTCGGCACCTCAATCGGTCGAAAAACGAAGAAGTTAGGCCTCCTGGAAGTCCCCCTCTTCAAGCTTGTTGTCTCTGCATCTACAAAACGCACCCTTTCTCAGTGAACCTGGCTCACACACATTATATGGTGTAAAAACCCAGCACCGGGAACAACCGCGCCAATGGTGTAAACCGTAGAACGGTTAAGGGTGCGCCAACCCCTAACCGCCTCGGCACCTGGGTGTACGGCGCATAGGACCGTATGCTTGGAAAATAGGTGGTTAACGGTTACACAACTGTTGAAACTTCCCCGCGCTCCGAATTAGGGTCACATGTAATATGAAAAAACCATGGGTCATGCCAAACCCCGCGCGCCAACAACCTTGCGCATACATATTAATATGGTCATACAAAAACTTTGGGTTGTGTTTTATAAATCCGCGCCATATATTTTAATACACGGTTATATGTGGTATAATGGAACCACGTGTCGGGGCTAAGCCCCGGCCCGCCCCCCTTTCCATTTAATACAATGAACAAATTCAAATAATATTGAAACCATATGTTAAATAAGAACTAACTCGTGGCCCAATGGTCGGGGGGTCGTGCGAAGGCATTAGGTGTTGGGGAGGTCCGGGGGTCGAACCCCGCGGACTCCACCATAGCTTTTACACATCAATCATAAACCAACCAACGAGGGACACGTGGCGCCCATGGATTGGGCCACATGTCCTCATACCATTTTCCACCAAACGAACACATGTCAGCTTCCGATTCGTCAACAGTCAACCAATCAACATCTGCCACATCACCACTGTACGGTCATACAGTCCTGCCATGTCAGACTGTATGGACTGATACAATCAACATCAATTTTTTTTGCCTATTTGTCTTGACGAACAGATCGCAATATCTTCTCCATACGGAGTCCATTTTACAAAGTAAATATACTACTGGAATTAGGAAGACGAGACAGACGCAATGGCACTATTTTCGTCGCATTCCGAGCACTTTGAAATTTGAGAAAAATTTGATCCCCTGATCACACCTCCCCATTGGGAAGATTTTGGACCTCCAAAAGACTATTCTCAGTCTATGTGAAGATGAGGGTAAATTTCCCTCACCCTACCAACCTCAATCCACTTGGCCTTGCTTGGATTCGTCCCTTTAAGACCAACTCACAAATACTCCACATTTCCTCGCTTTGAAGTTTGCATTCTCTTGTCAAGGATGGTGTCTTCCTACAGTTCTGTTAGATACTCTGGAGAAAAATCATCTATGGAAGGAATNNNAACATGCTCTCCTTGATCATCAATCAATGGAGGCTCATACAACTTCAAATTCTCAACATTAACAACTGCATACATCTGCATATAAGGAGGCAAATCTAAACGAAAAGCATTGTTACCAATCTTGTCAACAATCTTAAAGGGACCATATCGAATCGGTTTCAACTTTTTAACTTCTCCTTTAAGCCTCTCCTTGCTGATGTAAATCCAAACTTCATCGCCAACTTCGAAACTGTGATCAACACGATGCTTGTCATGTCTCGTCTTGTACTTGGCCTGACTCTTTTCCAACTGCTCTTGCACCACCTAATGTATCGGCTGAATTTGTTCAATGAACTTCTCTGCCCTATCAATGTCATATTTCCCATCGACAACAATATCTTTCCCAAAGATAAAATCTAAATGTGACTTGCGAAAATAGCCAAAATATGCCTCAAATGGCGACGTTTGAGTCGAAGAGTGCTTAGCTCGATTGTATGCATGTTGAATGTAGTGTAAATGTTCATCCCAAAGCTTAGGATGCTTGTTGCAATAAGCACGAAGAAGATGTACCACTGTACGATTCACCACCTCTGTCTGACCATATGTCTGCGGATGAAAATCTATGCTCTTTTTAATCTTAGTGTCCATGAGTGCCCACAAACTCGACCAAAAACTTCCAACAAATCGAGAATCCCGATCAGAAATAATGGACTTGGGCAAACCAAAATGCACCCAAACATTTTGAAAGAACAA